>JAJTUV010003380.1:0-104710 GCA_021653895.1 Mastomys natalensis | reverse complement strand
TGAGCATATTATGCTCCAGACCATATACCCTTTTTTCTCCTCATGTTAATTCTCTTTGCATCCCTAGATAGTTTCATTTCCACTTTATTACCATATATACATAATTAAATGTATCTATATAAAATCTAGAAATCTCATATGAGAAAAATCATACAGCATTTTTCTTTGTTAAGTGGCTTAATTTACTCAATATGATTACCTTCAATTACATTCTCTTTTCTGCAAATGATATAATTTCATTCTTTATGGCTGGAAGCATCTATTCTCTATATTTATAAAGCAGGTTTACTTTGTTCATTCTTGGTTCTATAACTTAGTTATTGTGAATAACACCACAATTTTAGCATGGGTTTGCAAACATCTCTGTGATTATTGGACTTGGTGTCCTTTGGGTTCCAGGAGTAGTAATATAGCTGGGTCATATGCTACTTTTCTGCAGAACCTCCACACTAATTTCTATAGTGGCTATAGACTACTTTACATTCCAATCAAGGTTCCCTTCTGCCTGTATTTTCACCAGCACATTCTAGCCTTTTTTTTTTTTTAAGCAAAGCTATTTGAATTTGTTTTCTTTATCACAAGATACTATACTTTTAAGAAAACAGTAAAGTGTAGTGCTACAGTAGATCCACTATTTACAGTAAACATTAATTATAAAGTGTGTTTGTAAAGGCGGAGGGCAAAGAGGTAAAACACATGCCTTTCTAAGGCTTAAATAATGACTGTATTACTCTAAGATAAAAGAAAGATGTGGATTTGTTGTAAAGCATTTGAGATTTGAATGGAACATTTTAAAATTTTCTATCATAGCACAGCATTTCACAAATTCTCAGAGGTTACGTAAGCTTTACTATAGATTTAGCCAGAGAATTTGGCAGATTACCAAGTGATTATATTTTAAAAATGCCTATTGCTCTGGATGCCCAGCTTGTCTTATTTACTGTCATTTATTACAAGGATAGGTGCCTCACTAAACATCCAGTAGCTCTTTGACACAGGGGTTCCAATTTTCATCTCAGTTTTAAGAAACTGAAGCATAAAGACATAATGAAGTTTCCCCACAGCCAGACATCAATTAAAAGGGATTAGATGCCATTTGATCTTGTAGACTAAGTTTTCTTCAGTCAACCATACTTACCCTTTAAAATCAAATGAATAGAACATTGAGTCCCACCTCAATCAGCTCTTTACTTTTACCTACTGAGAGGTGTCAGTGCATGGTGGTTAGTAGGTCAGGCAGAGCAGCCAGACTGTGTGGGTCTACATTTCACAATGGCTAGATATTATCTGTGTGATCCTTCAGATACAGAATATCCTTTCAGTGCTTCATTTTTTTTTTCTAAAATAAAACACTTTTATTAAAATACTTAATTACAGAAAAGCAACTTGGAAAGCAAAACTCAGAGGCAAAAAAAATAAAAACCCCCACCCAAACCTAGTAACAAACAACCCAGGCTGTTTTAAAGATAAAGGGGGTACTGAATGGAACCAAAGTCCTTATAAGTGCTAGATAGTTGGGGTGAGGGGAACAGGGGACTTCAAAACTGCTTAGACTACTAGTGAATAGGAGAAACCCCTAGAAACCTCACAGGTAATCACATAGCCAACAGTGGATAAGTGCCTATTCCTTTTGTGTGTCTCGGAGACCTCTCACCATGAATTACTGCAAGGGTGGAGTATGGGAGTAAGAGGCATCCCCTACACTTCTTCCTATGCAGGAGGGTGAGGGCAACATCTATTTCTTCCTCTGACTCTCCAGAAGAGGAAGAATCAAGGTTATCCAGGTCAGGTATCAAGGCACGCCAAAGGGTATCAGGACTAGGGCCAGAGTCAGAGCTTAAGTCACCTAATGGAGATGAGGAGCCCTGTTCTGGTGACTTACTGGGGAGAGAAGGGGGATCTGAAACATCCTCGTTGGAGGATGAGGAGGAAGAACTGGCACTTTCATTATACAGCCCAAGGAAAGGATAGAGCATACCAGGAGGAGAAGGGAAGAGGCCCGCATACGGACTGGGCGCCTTGGAGGAGAGGCTGTGGTTGCTAGCAAGGATCTCCTTAGACTTGAAGACCTAACGGTGGAAAGGCTTGCTTGTGACCGGCTGCTAGGGCCAGGTTCTGCCTCTTCTTCTAGCTCTGATCTAGGCTCTGATTCTGATTCTGGCTCTGGCTCAGTTTTCTGGCTCGGGCTCGGATGCTGCTTCTGGCTCTGGCTCCAGGTTCAGCTCCATCTTCACTTTTTGGCTTCCTTTGCTGGTCAGAGCCGAGCCTGGATGCAATGCGGCTGCTTCTGCGCAGTGTTGGATGGCTGCCGCTATCAGAACTGGACCCCAGGGTATCACTGTGAAGAACAGGAACCTGTGGAGTGGCCCGAGGACGTAAATTCCAGGGGATGTTGTGGACTTCGGTGCGAACTTCGGGGCTGGCCACCGATGCACTGCTATCACCGCCAAATGTTATGACTCGTGAGCGGAGAACCCTGCCTTCAGGGGTCACACTGCCTTTGGGGTCAGAACCGCTGTGACAGAGTCCATCATCAGGAACCTGCAGAGGGGCCCGGTTCCTGGCCATCAGGGGTGGAGTGGTCACGCCCTTCACAGCTGGAATCGGGTGCACAGCTGTGAGGACCAGAAACAGTCAGAACGGCTGGGCTCGGGGCCTTAGGGGCTGGAGTAGACACATAGCCTGGCGGCGGCCTGGTGCTGCTCCTGAGGGTAGGCCCTGAGGATTCTAGGTTCCGCACTGAAACTTCAAAAAGGCTGCTGCTAGGCGGAGAGCTCAGAGAAGATGGCGGCGACTCTAGAGCTTTCGGAAGCTGAGGCCCACCTGCACATTCTGTAGCTGGGTATCGGTTGGGCTGCTTCCTCTTTCTACTGCTCTTTCTTTGACCCGGGGGCCCGCTGCCGCCACCTCTACCGCCACCGCCATGGCCGCCACCGCCATGGCCGCCACCGCCATGGCCGCCACCGCCATGGCCGCCACCGCTGCTGCCACCACCTCCGCCACCGCCTCCGCCACCGCTGGTGCCACTGCCGCTACCTCCGCCTCCGCCACCGCCACCGCTGCTGCAGCCTCCGCTGCCACCGCTGCCGCCGCCTCCACCACCTCCGCCGCCACCACCGGCACCGCCTCCACTTTTCCCGCTGCCGCCACCTTTGCGGCCTTTGCCACCATTCCCGCCTTTCCCGTCTTCCAGGGTTTGGCCTACCTCTCTCTGGCTTCTCGTAAAAGGCCTAACACGTCCAAGTTCAATATTTGGGCCACGGCTACCCTCAGGGTCGAAACGGTGCTTCGCAGGCACAGAAAACAGCCCCAGCTTTTCACCAGTCATGGAGATGGCGTCCGCGGCCGCCATTTCAGCTCTGAGGCCCCGGTGACCTCTGCGGGCCACTGAGGTACCACTGCTGGCCGCTGAGGTACCACTGCCGGCCCCTGAGGTACCACTGCGGCCTGGGAGAACCGAAGCAGCAGGAGCTTTACCTTGGGATCTGACAGTGTCTCTACGTGCCTTCGGCATCTTCTCTGGGGGTGACTTTGCGGCCATATAGGTTTAACGGCTTCTGACTGACTCAGAGAAAATGGCTTCTCGCGGCTTCGCGCGACGAAGTGGCTGCCTGAGACCCAGAGAGGATGCTGGGTAAAGACCGGATACAGAGTGCTTCATTTTTTTTAGTTTTATTTTTATTCTTTTTTAATTTTTAGTATAATTGCATTAGTATACTAGCAGTGTTGTAATGAATTCAGAAAATTCTCCCTGATATTTGGTGGTTCAAATTAGTGTTTATTACTGAGCTTTATGATGACAACATTTAACAACTAAGGAAATAACTAATTCTGCCTGCAGTGGCACAGACATGATGGAAAAGCAGAGTTGCAGCAGGTTTTGATCTCAGTATAATGCTAAGTCCAGGGTTATTTCCACTATGTCTCAAGTGAAAATTATCAGGTGTCACTGAGAATTAGGCATAGGGGGTACACACAATTTAACCTTATATTGAGCTCTAAGGCAAAGGGATTTGATTGAGACATCCCGTTCTCTCTCATTCCCTTCATCTCTTCCTCCCTCTCTTCCTCTGTATCATGTCTCCCCATGGGTCTCTGTATTTGTTTCCATCTGCTTCCGGAGGAAACCTTTCTGATGATGGTTGAATAAAGCACTGACCAATGAGTATGGCAGAGTATCATTAGAAGTCATTTTACTGTTACTTTGCCTTTTAGACCAGTAGTATTTGGTTTTACCCTAGGTCTCTGGGCTATCTAGACTCTGGTTCTTTGTCACCCAAGCAATTAGGCAGTGGTTGTTTACTTCCATAAGCGTTGTGCCTTTATTGACCATATTTTGTATGCAGGACAGATTGTAGATCAAGGGTTCTGTGGCTGTGGCTCTGTTTATGTTTCTCTAGTGGAAATTTGCAGAGTACCTTTCTGTACCAAAGACCCTAGAATGTTAGGATGAAGGTTCTCTGTGGGCACCAGCTCAATTTCTCCATGTTCAATGAGTTATGTGGGTGTTGTCTTCAACAATGGGAGCTTGCTGTCAGTTTATAGAGAGTAATCTATTGTCCTGGCAACAGCCTGGGTTGTTTGGAGGATTTCCATGGGACTCTTTTGGTCAATAACTCACATGGATAAAATCCAGTCCCAGGACTAGAAGTGTCCCTTGTGTCAAGATAAACGACCAGTTGGTGTTCTATTTCCCTCAGTATTTGGAGACTTCATTAGGATCACCTTCATGTATTATAGGAAGTTTCCACTCATTTCCATACTGCCACTCAAATGTTCTTCAATTTTAGTGATCTCTCCTTGCGTTCCCTCCCTCAATCCCATCTCCTCTCCTCTTTCCCATCTGATTTTCCTGTTCTCATCCACTCCCAACCTTAGCTTGAGTCCACCCATAAAATTATTCTATTTCTCCATCCAAGGGAGATTCATGTGCTCCCCACATGAATTGTCTATTCCTCTCTAAAAAACCTCTGTGGGTCTGTGGATTGTAGCTTAATTATCATTTACTTAACAGGTAATATCCACTTATAAGTGAATATATATATGAACATTTGTCTTTCTAGGTCTGGGTTACCTTGCTACACATGATTTTTTTCTGGTTGCATTCATTTGTCCATTTGCCTGAAAATTTCAAAGTGATGTCATTTTTAAAGAGTTTAATAATATTCCATTGTGTAAATGTACCACTTTTTTAAAAAATTCCATTTTTCTGTTGAGGGACATCTATGTTATTTCCAATCTCTGTGTATTATAAATAGAGCATGCTGGAGTATTTTAAAGAAAATTTTAGGCCTCAAATTGTATCACAGTTCAGCCTGTGTCATTAATGTCACTTGTGTCTTTTATATGACCACCATGAAATTATTATGGCTAACGAGTTAATGAAAATTTCCACATTTTTTTCCAGTGAACTCTCAACTTTTTTTGGTCTCTCAGTCCCCAGGGACTCCCTCCTTCTCAGCCTCAGTACCATTAGAACTCTGGTGTCATTGGTTTCAGACACCACTTTGCCAACCACAATCTTACAGGTAGTTAGTTGTCTTCTGCACAGTTTGCATGGAGTTGCTGGAGTCCAGGGCATCGTTGAGACTGAAATCTTCCCCAAGCTCCAGCGAGCGGTGGTAGGTGGCGATCTCTGCCTCAAGCTTGACCTAGATGTTCAATGTTCAACAGGGCTTCTTATTCCTGGGTCTGGTGCTGCCATTCTGCCTGAGTTTGTGCCAGCTTTGACTCCAGGTGCAGAAGGACACCATTGAGCTGCTCCATTTGTGCCTTTCATCTGGCCTCCACAGCACCAAAGCTGTTCTCCAAGTTGATGTTGCTGGTTTTTCATGGAGTCCAGGTCAATCTCCAAGGTCTTGAGGGTGCATCTCAGCTCCATGAGTTTGGTCTCATTGTCCCTGATTTTGTCAGACTTGGTGGTGATTACTATGGTACCCTCCTCAGTGTGCTGAGACCAGTACTTGTCCAGTTCCTCGAGGTTCTTCTGAGCCAGTTCTTCATACTGGGCTTAGATGTCTGCCATGATCTTGCTAAGGTCCTGAGATTTGGGAGCATCCACTTCCATAGTCAACCCAGAATTGGCAATCTGGGCTTCTAGACCTTGGACTTCCTCCTCATGATTCTTCTTCATGAACAGCAGTTCCTCCTTGAGGTTAAAGTGAGTGTAATTATGAATTCTTGGAAAAGTCCCATTTTTTCTTTACTACTGAGAGTATGCTTTATGACAGACAGCCAAGTAGATTATTCTTATTTTCATTTTTTGTGTGCACAGTCATTTATCAGTATCTCTTTTCATTTTTGTTTGCTGGTGGAGACAACATCTCACTCTTTAGCCCAGGATGGGTGGGAACCAATTATGTTGCCCAAACTTACTGAACATGGTATACAGACATGTAATAATATGCCCAGAAAACTGCTTTTAAGTTTTTGAGGCATACACAAAAGTAGTATTGCTGGATCAAATGATAATTTTGTTTTGCATTTTTAAGAAGTCACTATCATATTTTCTAGAGGAGCTACAACATGCTCCATTCATGAGCAATGACTAAGGATTTCTGTTTTCTACATCTTTTCTTGTTTTCTGAACTTTGTCTTTACACAAAGAAAACTTGTTTTAAGCTTTGCATTTATAATAGATATTCTGATGATTGCAGATTAGTATTTCATTGTATTTTGGATTATTTTTCCTAATTATTGGTAATGCTGTACATCTTCAGAGAAATGTCTATTCAAACTTTTCCGCATTTTAATGGTTTATTATTTTATCATCTGTTGATCTGGACAGAAATAGACACTGCTGTATAAAATATGAGTTAAAGATTGTTATCTATTATCATAGAGTAGAACTACTTCTTAATTTTAAATCTTTTTAACGTGAAAATATATTTTCATAAAAAAATTTGATCATGGTTTTTCCTTTCTCATATCCTTCCAGATTCTTCCCATCTCCCCATCCCATCTAACTCATGTTGTTTTTCTGGCTCTCTTTAGAAAACAAAAAGGCGCCTGGCGGTGGTGGTGCACGCCTTTAATCCCAGCACTTGGGAGGCAGAGGCAGATGGATTTCTGAGTTCGAGGCCAGCCTGGTCTACAGAGTGAGTTCCAGGACAGCCAGGGCTATATAGAGTAATCCTGTCCCCTGTCTCGAAAAACCAAACAAACAAAAAAAAAAGGCAATTAAAAACAAACAGATCAGAATAAAACAGAAGACAAAAAAAATACCACAAAGAGCACATACACATTTTAAGATATTTGTACATACACATGAAACACGTAAAAATACAAAATTGAGACCACAATATGTAAGCAATCAGTTAGGTAAGACAATGATCAAAGAAATAAGTCACTTATTAAAAGATAATTTCTCTCTGGTTCTACTTATATGAGGTATTGAAAAATAGGCAAATCCATAAGAAGTATAGAACATTGGTGTATTCCAGGGTTGGGGGGAAGAGGACCAGGAGAAGTCACTAATCAACAAATAAATTCGAGATAAGAAAATTTTAGAGTTTTGCTGCACGATATTACCACTTTGTTTTACCCTTAAAAGTTTGTTTAGCAGAAGGCTATAAGCTATTGTAAACAGGCAGCTTTTGTGGAAATTTACCAGCAGGAGTAGTCATAGATCTTGTAAATAGGCAGCCTCGGTGGGCAGTACCAACTTATATAAGGACAAGGGAATCATAGGCAGAGTCATAATGACCTGTCCCCTGAAACTTCACCCAGCTGATATCCTGTTCTGAATGGTATCCGTACTCCCCTGAACACCTATGCTCCGGTGTCATTCCCTTCCCCACATCCTGCCTTTTTGTGTTTATAACCCTTGTGTGAATAAGTAAATTATGATGTGTTTTAAATAATCAAATAAATAAAATAAAATAAAATAAATAAAAAATAAAAAGTTTGTTTAGGATTGATCTTATAATAAATATTTTTACTAAAGTACAATTTAATAAAAATGTAGCCAAGGGAGGGGATGCATACCTCTATTCCCAGTGCTTAAAAGGTAGATAGAAGGAGTGAGGGTTCACGGCCACTTTTTCCTAAACAGAGAATGCTAAAGCCAGCTTGAACTACAAAAGACCTCATCTCAAAAAAACAAAAAAATATATAAATATAACACTAAAAAAGTGAAAGTTAACTAAGTACAGGAGAATGACTTTGGATGTTTTATCATATATATGGTATATAATATAATATACAATATAATTATACTTGTTAATGATGCTATTTTATCCTATGAAGATCCATGCTGAATGGTTTTTAATACCAATGTTAAGCATCTAAAACTGTAATCTAATTCACTTTTAAAATTTGTAGTGTGTGTGTGTGTGTGTGTGTGTTCTCATGTATGTATTTAGGAATTCCTGCATGTGTGTGTGTGTGCATGCATGTGGAAGTCTGAAGTTGAAGTTGACACCAGGCGTCTTTCTGGATTACTCTCTTATCATATTCTGTTTTCAGTGTGAATCCATAGTTCTGAAAATTCATAGGAGAGCATTTAATTATTTGGGGTAGATAAAAAACAATCAGTTAGACATTTAAAAGAATGTGAAGAGACTAAGTAGAAAGTTGATGCACAATGAAATCATTTTGAAGATAGAAAGATTTCTTTGGTTGAACTTGGGTAGCTTTTTTGAATTCTTATGGTGTATTTTATTTAGGCAAAGTGTGGTGTTTCTTCAAAAGTGGTTTGTTGTACCTGTCTCACTGAGACATCAGATTCTTCACATGATTGATTAATAAATAGGTAGATGATAGATGAGATAGATGGATGGAGTGATGGATAGACAGATAGATTGATAAGCTAGATGGATAATAGATAAAGTAAAAATTCTTCCTTCTTCATGACCTGCTCTGTTTTTATTTGATTCCCTGCTTCTTCATTTGGAGCCAATTTTGGATGTTTCAAAGATCACCATGTGCCCTGAGGTTATTTTTTCCTGGAAATAGTACAGCAGTGACCCCACAATATTTTTCCCTTTACTGTTATTCTGTTTTGAACTGAGTCAAGTGTTCCACAAGTCTGTTTGGGTTCCATTTCAACATCTATTACTCTTTTAGCCTTTTTTCCATTTAGAGGGTTGCTACATGTGTGAGAACAAAGGACACTTCAGATATTTTCGTTCTACTTCAGTTGCTTTCAATGTGATTTTGGCAGCAGACCAAATCATTAAATCATCATCAGTGTTGGCATTTTCCATTGCTTTCTTTCTTGTCTCATTGCTTGTCCTGCATCTTCACAGAGTTGATTTTTTTTCCTTACTAGTTCTTGTGTGGAGAATTTCAGTGAGTGTATTAGGAACATTGAAAGACAGCCAAGATCTTACATTTGGAATACTAAAGTTTTATGTTGCTCCTGAATAATGGCAAGATAAAATGTATTCTTTGATGTGGCAAGCAAGTCTGTAGTTCATGGCCATAGTGTGATTTTTACAGTATAGTGTGGTGTTAACTTGTCTCCATCTCTCCATAGAAATAAGAGACAGGCTTCAGGATTCTTCACAGATACCCAAATCTGCAGATCCCTTAATTCCCTATATAAAAATAGTGCAAGGGATGTAAGATGGGTTACTGTTTAAGAGTGTTTACTGAACAATGGGGAGATCTTGAGTTTGGATCCCAGCACCACTTAATAAACTGGTTGTGGTCTCATGCTAGTGCTGTGAGGAAGCAGAGACAAGATTTATGGGTTTGGCTTGCTGGTAGACTAGCTGGAAAAACATTGACTCCTGATTCAGAGAAACACCTTACCTCTAAAGAATAAGGTTCAGTGTGATAGAAAAATACATTCAATGCCTTCCTCTGGCCTCTGTACACATTAACATGTGTGGGCATCTCTGCATATATAAATACATCACACACATTATATCAAATTTATACATACAAAATGAATATATGTATATATACACATATACACCCATCCGTATGTGTATGTGTATGTGTATGTGTATGTGTATGTGTATGTGTATGTGTATGTGTATGTGTATGTGTGTATATGTACACTTGAGGGAAGGTGCCCATGGAGCCTAGAGGCATTCTCCTGAAGCTTTATACTAGGAACAGAATTTGTGTCCTCTGCAAGAACAGTATGCACCTATTTTAAAAATAAATTTTAATTGACTCTTTGGGAATTTCATATCATTCACCCCAATGCCACTCATTTCCCAGTCTTCCAATATTCAACCTACATCCTTGTAATGAACCCCTCCCCCAAATTAAAAACTAAAACTAAGAATAAAGAATAAAGAAACTCACCATCTTGTTGAATACTTTGGATAATGACCTGCTCCTCTATCAACTACAGACTTCTCTTACACCCATAGACACTTAGCAACTGAAAAATATCTTTGTAGCCCCTTATAATATGTGTTAAATCGTAGGAGACTGGTAACCTCAGTGTGTTGATTATTTGTAGCATAAGGAAGAGGAGTTAGCTAGTCTCTAGGGAGGTCTGTTAGGGAAGCATTCTTAGGAAGCTACACACAGGATTGGGGAAGGGGTTGGCTTTTAGAGACTCTGTCTAATCAATGAATTAAATGCTTGATTGGTTCTTATTGTGACACGTGGAGGTAGGACCTAGTTGCAGGAAATTTGTCACTGACACAGTACCCTGGAAATATGTATCTGGCCCCCACTCCTACTCTCTTTGTTTCTTGGCTACTATGAAGCAAGCAGCTTTCCTTTACTATGGTCTTTACACATAGATGTTTTATCTTGGACCTAAAAACATAGAGCCATCCAATCATGAACTAAAACCTTGTGATTATGAGATAAATTATTTTTTCCTTTTAATTGCCATTGTAAAGCAAATTCTGAGTAACACACTATATGTCAGTTTCAGGTCTGTTGTATATGTTTTCTGAATCATGTTTTCTCTGGGGTTTATACTGGCCCTTATCTGGAATATTGCTTGTCTGTTGACATAGATAAAGAAAACAGAGTGAATCAAACAATGACTATTTACTTACAAATATATGTTAATTCCCTTTTAAATGTCATTGTCCCCTCAACTCATATTCATTTGATTGATAAGGAAGTATAATGTAATTGGAGGAGAAGCAACCAGTATTCCAATTTCCTGGAACACTTTGTTTGTGTTGCTATGTATTTGTTATTTTCTTCTGTTATTCCTGTATCTTATCCCTCTGGAATATGAACTCTTGAGGTTTAAGAATATATTTTAGCCACTTACTCCACAGTTTATACTATCCAATGAATGTACACAAGTCCTGTTTAGTAATTCTTTCCTCAACAACTGATAGATGATGTATGGGGGCCTCATGAAACTAAAAAGCTCCTGTGGGGAAAAAAAAAAGAATAATTTTTATTTTATTTCAAGACAGTATTATGATGTGAGGTATCTTTAAGTCCCTTTAAACCCCATGATTTGATTCTAAAGTTATAACTACTACACAAAATGTAACCTTGAGATGTATGAGATGTAACCAAAAGTGTCAAAAGTAGAAAAACCCCTGTTTAGAAACAATAAACTAGCTGGTATAAATTATTGAAATCAGCCTTAATAGAACTCATAATTCAGAAATTAAAGCAACTAGTGGGCATTTTTTAGGAAGGAAATATTGTTGTGCCATGTGATTATATTTTTACAATTTGTTTTCCCACTAACTATTATATACTATCTCCGTTCTGTTTGTGGCTATATAGATGACATCTGTACCCCTGGTGCACAGGGAGCTAGCTTTATAAGCCTATGATTAAAAGACTGTCATTATATAGCAATGACAGCTTGGAATGATGACCATAAGTGTGCAGTAGTGGCACATATATTTTGTAACCAATTCAAATTTTGGTTGAATTTAAGACCTGCTCAACAAGTGGGAAAAAATGTCTGGAGCTGGAAACAGCTAACTACTCAGGGCTTCTGAAATCATAGATCTTGAAGGAAAACCTACAACTGCCACGTTACTAAACAAGAATAAACCAACTACATTCTTAATATTTGTCCTTGTACCCACAGATAAGTGTAGTTGTCACCTGACATCAAGGGAACTCCTCTTTAAAACCTAGAGAGATCATTACAGAAAACCATAACCAATAAACATGCATAGTTGTAGAGCTCAGTCCCAAAGGATACAACTTCTATACAACTATACAACTTCTGCACCCAAGGCTCAGGGTCCATTATAGAAGAGGTAACAGAAAGGTTGTAATACCCAGAGTGTTAGCATTCTGTCAAACTCCACCTCCACAGTTACCTGGCAACAGCCAGGTATGCTCCTCCCTGCAGCTACCTGGCAATAGCCAGGTAGCCCTGCCCACTATTATAAAAAGGGCTGTCAGGCCCCTCCTCGCCTCTCTTGCCCTCTTGACCTGCTCACCTGCAGGTTGTATCGGACCCTCTCCCCTTCCCTCCCCCTCTCCACGTGGTCATGGCCAGCCACCTCTCTTTCTCTCCCCTCTGCCCTAAATAAACTCCCTTCTTGGAACCCTCTGCCGCCGCGTTTTTCTTTTTTTTTAATAACAACACAGAGGTCAAAAACTTTGCTGTAGATTGAATCTTCTAGAAATGTGAGAAGCTTTTCCTACCATGATTGCCTAAACATGAGCTCAACAAGGACAGCATCAATAGAAATGTTAACATGGACTGGAGAAAGATCATGCGGCCTCAGCCCTAGACAAAAACTTAAAGAATGCTGAGAGCAGAAGAAATAGAAGAGCACACCAATTCCAGTTGTTGCCCAAATTCCTAAATAGTCTCTCCAAAACAACAGATTAAGTACCATTATACAGACTGACAGATTATTTATATCAATGACTAAAACAACAAAACAATCAAAGACAACAACAACAAAAACAAAAACAACCAAGGCCATGATTTTAAAAAGAGCAAAAGAAGTAGGAAGAGGAAATGATGTAATTCAATATAATTTTAATAATAAAGAAACATATTTATTATCAATGGAGTATAACAACATGATATTATCTTTTATGCCAAAACACAGATAATTCTAAGGTTAGAGGGAACTAAATGCATGTAATTTATCAAAATACTTACGGTCAAAAGTACTAAATTCAGCTATTTAAGTCAAGGGCAATAGTTTAGACAAAACAATCAGCAAACAGAAACAAAAATACTAGAAATACAAACATAAAAGAAATATGCAAGGTAAAAAGAAGAATTTGCACTTCCACATACTCGGGAAAATAGAGCAGCCTATGACTGTTTTCATAGCTCAAAATTTCATTTTGGCTAATATACAGCTTCCTGAACAGATAAAATACTTTGGCTAAGAGAGGTCAGCTGTCCCCTGACCTCCATCTTTGGCCCTAGGGCTCTCTTGCTTCAAGAGGAGGCCTGCTGTGGAGAGGAGGGGGACTGATGAGATGATGAACAAGATATATAGCTTATACCCTGGGCACAGTAGCAGACTGAGATGTTACTCTCCTGTGACTTTCTCATCTGGTCCATAGTTCTCCCTGTCAATCCCCATGAGCCTTTAGGGACACCAGGAATATACTGCTTCCCCGAGAAGGCTGGTGCAGGGGCAGAAACATACAGCTTAGAATCCTCTCCCACCAATCCCTTGCCTGTTAGGTTCAACTGGGGCATAAACAGCAGAGCAAAGCCCTGCCTACAGGGTCCACTGGGGCATAACCAGTAGATGTGAACTGTATTCTGTTCCCTGAGACCCATTGTCAGGCTCTCCCTGCCTCACAGAGGAGTCCTGCTGACATCAGGAACATCCAGCCAACACCAGTGACAAAGATGGCTAAAGGACAGCATAAGAGCACAGTCAACAAGAGCCAGGGCAATATGGCACCATCAGAATCCAACTTTCCTGTTACAGCAAGTCCTGGATATCCTAACACAGCTGAAGCACAAGAAGATAACCATAAATCCAATCTTATAAAGATGATAGAGGCAATTTTTACAAAAAAAAATTAATAAATCTCTTAAAGAACGACAGAAAAATACAATCAAACAGGTGAGGAAAATGAATAAAACTGTCCAAAAATCCAAGAACTGAAATACAAATAGAAGCAATAAGGAAAACACAAACTGAGGGAATCTTGAAGATGGAAAACATACAGAACAGGAACTACAGATGCAAGCATCACCAAGAGAATACAAGAGATGGAAGAGAAAATCTCAGGCATAGAAGATATGATTGAAAAATTGATACATCAGTCAAAGAAAATCCTGATTCTTAAAACATTCAAGAAATCTGGGACTCTATGAAAATACCAAACCTAAGAATAAAAGGAATAGAAGAAGAAGATTTCCAGCTACAAGGCCCAGAAAATATTTTCAACAAAATCACAGAAGAAAAGTTCCTCAACCTAAGGAAAGATCTGCCTATATACATACACGAAGCTTAAAGAATACCAAATAGATTAGACCAGAAAGAAAATTATCCTGCCAAATAATAATCAAAACACTAAATACAAAACTAAGAAATAATACAAAAGCTGGAAGGGGAAACTAACAAGTTATATATGAAGACAGACCTATCAGAATTACACCAGAATTTTCAACAGAGACTGTAAAAGCCAGAAGGTCCTGGACATATGTCTTCCAGACTCTAAGAGACCACAGACTATATATACCCAGCCAAACTTTCAATCACCATAGATGGAGCAACATAACTACTACAAATACATAAATACTACAAACTCATGGAAACTGAACAAGTCTCTACGGAATGATCAGGGAAAAAAAAAGAAATTAAAGACTTTCTAGAGTTCAATGAAAATGAAGGCACAGCATATCCAAATTGATGGAACACAATGAAAGCAGTGCTAATAGGAAAGGTCATAGCAGTAAGTGCCTTCATAAAGAAAGTGGAGAAATCTTATACTAGCAAGTTAACAGCACACATGAAAACTGTAGAGCAAAAGGAAGCAAACATACCCATGAGGAGTAGGCAGCAGGAAATAATGCCTGAAGTTGATGATAGAGATGAATATACAAATGATGAATCAACAAAACCAAGTGTTGGTTGTTTGGGAAAGTCAACAAGATAGACAAACCCTCAGCCAAACTAATGAAGAGGCAGAGAGACAGTATTCAAATCAACAAAATCAGAAATGAAAAGGGGTCATAGCAACAGACACTGAGGAAATTCAAAGAAGCATTAGGTGTTGATTCAAAAGTCTGTAGTCCACAAAATTGTAAAATCTAAACAAAAATGGACAGTTTCTTGATAGATACCAGTTACCAAAGTTAAATCAAGACCAGATAGACAATTTAAATCGTCCTTTATAGACTAAAGAAATAGAAGCAGTCATCAAAAGTTTTCCAACCAACCACACAAAAAAGAAACAAAGCTCAGGGCCAGAGGGTTTTAATACAAAAATTCTACTATGCTTTCAAAGAAGAGCTTATATCAATACCTCTCAAACTATTCAACAAAATAGAAAGACAAGGAACATTGCCAAACTCATTCTATGAGGTCATAGTTACCCTGATACATAAACCAAACAAAGATTCAACAAAGAAAATTTCACACATTTTCCTTGTAAACATTGATGCAAAAAATTTTAATAAAAAACCATAAACTGAATCCAAGAAGACTTCAAAATCACAATCCACTCTAATCAAGTTGGCTTCATCTGAAAGATACAGGGTGGTTCAATATAAGAAAAACACATCAATGTAATTTACCATATAGACAAACTGAAAGAACAAAAACCATATGATCATCTCATTAGATGCTGGAAAATCCTTTGAAAAAAATTCAACACATCTTCATATTAAAAGTCTTGGAGAGATCATACAAAATGCATACCTAAACACAACAAAGGCAACATACAGCAAGCTCATAGACAACATCAAATTAAATATAAATAAATTTATAGTAAATCCACTAAAGTCAGGGTAAAGACAAGGCTGCCTGCTCTCTACCTTTCTATTCAACATAGTGCTTGAAATTCTAGGTAGAGCAGTAAGACAACTAAAGGATATTAAGGGAATACAAATTATAATGGAAGAAGTCAAAGTATTGCTACTTGATGATGATATGATAATATATATATATATATATATATATATATATATATATATATTTCCAAAATTTCTACCAGAGAACTCTTATATCTGATAAACACCTTCAGCAAAGTAGATGGATACAAAATTATTTCAAATAAATCAGTAGATCTTCTTTATACAAATGATATAAAGGTTGAGAAAGAAATTAGGGAACCAACATCATTCACAATAGCCACAAATAATATAAAATTCTTGGTGTAACTCTAAACAAGCAAGTGAAAGATCTGTAAGGCAAGAACTTCAATTCCATGAAGAAAGAAATTGAAGAAGAACCCAGAAGATGGAAAGGTCTCCCATGCTGATGGATTAAAAGGATTAATACAGTAAAAATGGTCATCTTTCCAAAAGCAATACACAGATTCAAAGCAATTCCCATTAAATTTCAAACACAATTCTTTACAGACCTTGACAGAGCAATTCTCAACTTCATATGGAAAAACTAGAAGAATCCAGGATTGTTAAAACAATATTGTATAGTAAAGAACTGGAAGCATCACCATCCCTGAATTCAAGCTGTATTTTAGATAATAGTAATAAAATCTCACAGTACTAGCATGAAAACAGACAGGTTGATCAAATGAATAGAATTGTTTACTAAGCAATAAATCCAAACACCTATGGACACTTGATTTTTGACAAAGAAGCCCAAACCATGCAAAGGATAAAAGAAAGCATTTTCAACAAATCGTGGTGGTCAAACTGTATGTCTGCATGTAGAAGAATGGAAATAGACCCATATTTATCACTCCGAACAATCTCAAGTCCATGTGGATCAAAGGTCTCAACATAAAACTGACACACTAAACTTAATAGAAGATAAAGTGGCTTGCATAAATTGGCACAGGAAACGAATTCCCTAACGGAACACCAGCAGCTCAGGCACTAAGATCAGAAATTAATAAATAGGACCTAATGAAACTTAAAAGATATTTCATGACTAAGGACACCATCAATAGGACAAAATGGCAGACTACAGTATGGGAAAAGATCTTTAGCAACTCTACATCTGAGAGAGGAGTAATATACAATACATAGACAGAACCTAGGAAATTAGAAACTAGCAAACCAAATTACTGAATTAAAAAATGGTGTACAGAGCCAAACAGAGAATTATCAATAGGGGAATAAACTAATGGCTGAGAAATAAAGAAATGTTGAGTGTTCTTAGTCATCAGGGAAATGCAAGAAGACTCTGAGATTTCATCTTACACTCATTAGAATGGCTAAGTTTAAAAACTCAAGTGACACCATATACTGGGTGAGGATGTGGAGCAAAGGGAACACTCCTCCTTTGATGCTGGGAGTAGAAACTTGCACAACCACTTTTGAAAATCAATTTAGCGGTTTCTCAGAATATTGGGAATAGTTCTACCTATACTATATACCCAGCAATGCTACTCCTGTACATATATCCAAAAGATGCCCTACTATTTCACAAGGACACTTGTTCAACTATCTTCATAGTAGCCTTAGTCATAATAACTAGAAACAACCTCAAATGATAAATGGTTAAAAAAAATTTTGGTACATCTACACAATAGAATGCTATTCAGCCATTAAAGACAAAAATATAATAAATTTCACAGGCAAATTGATGGAACTAGAAATATCATCCTGAGTGTGGTAATCCAGACCCAGAAGACATGCATGGTCTGTACTCACTTATAAGTGTACTTTAGACATAAAGTACATGATAACCATGCTACAATCCACATACCCAAATGAGATAAGTAATACAGAGGATCCAAAGGAGGATGCATGAATCTCACTCAGAAGGTTAAATAAAATGGACATTTGAGGTAGTTAGAGGGAGGGAACTGAGTGGAAGAAGGCATGAGAAGGGGATCATGGCTGGTGATCAGGTGTGGGAAAGGGATGGAAGAGGGTTGAGAGAGAATAAAATCAGTGAGTGGCATCTCTGGGACTAGCTGGAGACCTAAGGTTGGGGAGGCTAAAGAGAGTCTATGGGGATGACCTTGACTAAGACTTTTAGCACCTGGTGATATGAAGATTGAAGTGGTAACCTGCTGTAGTCAGGTTGGACTTCCAGTGGAGGGAGGGGGATATCAACTCACCCTCAAAACCTTCAATTCAAAATTTGTCCTGACTACAAGATGTGCAAGGGTAAAGATGGAGCAGAGATTGAGTGAAAGGTCAACCAATAACTTCCCAACTTGAGACCCATGTGAGAGAGTTAACTCCTGACACTATTAATGATATGCTGGTATGCTTGCATAAGTATCTCCTGATAGACATCACCCAGCAGCAGATGGAAATAAATGCAGAGACCCACAGCCAAACTTCAGGTGGAGCTGAGGAACTCTTGTGGAATAGTTGGGGATAGGATTGAGGGAGTGGGAGGGACACCACAAGAAGACCTACAGAGTCAACTAACCTGGGCCCATTGGCTCAGAGACTGAACTACCAACCAAAGTGCATGCAGGGGTTTAACCTAGGGCCCTTATACATTTGGAACAGATGTGCAGCTTGGTCTTCATGTGGATCCCCTGACAATTGGAGTGGGGGTTGTCTCTGTTGTCTACCATTAGAACCCCTTCCCCTAACTGAACTTCCTAGTCAGGCATCAGTGGTAGAGGACGAGCTAAGTCTTGCTGTGACTTGATGTCCCAGGAGGGACGGTACCCAGTGGAGGGCTTCCCCTCCTTCTCAGAGAAGGGGGTAGGGTAATGGGGGAGAGATTTGTGAGGGTAGACTTGGAGGTGACAAAGTTGTGACTGGGATGTAATGTGAGTAAATATATAAATTAATGAAAAAAGAACTCATACTTCAGTGGCTATATGTGACAAAAATACCAAATATAGAGAAATATTTTTAAAAGTTGCTAATGAAACAATATACAAGAGAAATGATGAATGCTATTGAGGGACAATGGTCTGATGTCTATAGGTGAGAAATTATAGTATCCAATATATTCTATATTTGATTAAATATAATTGTAAAAGCAGAAAAAAAACAGAGCTTGTTCCCAAGTAAAAATATATGAATAGAAATTTGTGTTGGCTAAGACCCTGTTTTTTTCCTAGATGAAAACTTGAAAAAAAAAATCCTTAAACATGACTAAAGAGTTAAAGAAAACCCCAAATAAAGAATTAAAGAGAAACAAAGAACAATACTTTGCAAGATAGAGAATACCAACAATAGAGAAAATTTCCTAGAGAATCAAATAAAAATTTGGCTTGTGAGAAGTAAAATAACTAAGATGATTTGTTAAAAGGACCAACAAAATTTGATTAGGTAAAAAAAATAACTTGAAGATAGGTCAATTGATATAACCTAAGCTGAGAAACATATACTGAATATATAATGAGTATATATACTGTATATAAATATATATACTTGAACACTGAGAAATCAGACGCTAGTGCCTACATAGAGCCCTCACTCCTATGGACTAGTGTTCATGGTATAGGAAGGTACTCCACATGCTTCCAAAGGAGAAAGGTAAACACAGTACAGCTATAAACTATTTGATATGCAAAGTGGCAGAAAGCTTGTGGAATTAACCAACCACTATCTGATCTACATCTACATCTATATCTATACCATCTATATATTACTATATTCCAGAGAAAATGGTCAAACTATTTGAAGAAAAAATTGCCAAAAGAAAACTTAACAAAGTGGATGAAATACAGATCAAAATTATTCCAGAATGATAAAGAAAACCAAGAAAGATAACTCAAGAAGCCACATTGAGATGAGATTGAAAAAGAAAGTCAGGTAAGGAATATTGAAAGAAGAAAGAAATAATCAACTTGTCTTGCACATGGGGCTGCCATAAGACTAAACTGCTGGTTTTATCTGTACTGTAGAGAACAGAAAGCAATGAGATCACAAGTACACACATATGTACGCACACACTCACTCACACACACAAGATATGGTGAAAGAAAAATAAAAATTAGCCAAGAATTCTTTATTTAGCAAACCCATCCTTCTACAAAGAGGTAGAATTTAAGAAATTTTCAGATAAACAAAGATGGATGGAGTTTATCACTAGTAGAGTTGCCCTGAAATGTACGCTAATGGAATTCACTCAAGCTGAAGTGAAAAGACTAAAGAGAAACACAAAGATCTAAAAGATATAAAGAAAAATAAGAAAAATAGCTACTTAGGTAAATTGAGAAATGAAGGGTTTGGGCTGGGGTTATAACTGCTGTTTATTTCTCCTACATTGTTTGAAGAATGAGTATACCATACAATAAATATAGGTTTGTGCTAGTGGCTATGTGTATATAAAGATGAAATCATAACAGCCAAAGGAATTAATTCTAAAAGACCATTTTTAAATGCCATTGAGATTAAGTTGGTATCAATTTAAACTTGAATATTACAAAGATATTAATTATATTTCACCACGTATCCCAATATAGGGAATCACTAACAAAAACATTAATAACATTTATGAAATAAATGAATAAAATTAATGAAAACAATCAAAATAGTACATTAGAGAGGTTAATTAAACAAAGAAAGGGAGCATTTTAGAAACTAAGGAACAAAATAGTTGTAAGACAGAAAACAAATTCAAAAGTGGCAAGACCGTGTTGCTGAAGACAGCTTGCACAACTCTTGAATATTGAGCAACTGAGCTGGAGCCTACCTTGAGCCTTCTCCCCTATGGACTAATATTGATGGTACAAGAAGGTACACTACATCCTACCAAAGAAGAAGGTAAATGCCATCCTGTTATAAACTCTTTGAACTACAAGGTGACACAAAGCTGGGAGACTAACCAAACAACATCTAATTTAAGGCCCAAGCCATGACAGGGAACCCATACCCAATGCTGCTTTTGTAGCCAAGAACTTGAGACTAGATAGGCCAGGGACCTAGGGGCAAACCAAATATATTTTTGCTAAAGGAGCATAGCAACAAAATGACTTTCTGCTAAACTAAAATCTATGCCTTTCTCAGCCATCATAATTGAAGTTACCCCTGTACTGTATAGGAACAAATACAGAGACCCACAACCAGAAATTATGCAGAGAGTAGGAGACCTTGGAACACTTATCCCTAAAAGGGCTGTCTCCATCAAATCCCTCCCTTCAGGGCTCAGGGGACCCTGTGGAAGAAGAGGCATGAAGAGTAGAAGAACCAGTGGTGATGGAGAATGACAAAGAATTAAGATCTTCTAGACATAACAGGTCTGGTGGATATACAAACTCAGAGATCTTGGCAGCATGCAGAGCCTGCACATGACTGTACCAGATGGGGTCTTAGAACTGAGAGGAGAATTGTACACATATTCCCATCCCTAACCTAGAAGCTATCTCCAATTCATAACTACTTGCAAAGTTTGCTCCAAGTGAGTTTTACTGGGGAAACAAACCATTACAAATGGTAGGCAGCGTGCACAACAGTAGATGGCTAACAGAAAATGAGCTCAACAGCATCATTGAATGTTCTTTGATTCCTAATGTCACAATTTTTTTTTAAAATTAGACGCCCTTTACATATTCATCATGGCTTCCAGTTATTTGGGGTTTTATGGGATTCCTGTGTACAAAAATGTGTTTTTCTGCACCTGTATGTTTTTTATGCTCTTCCTTTGACTTTATTTCTTATTTTTTCTATTCTGATTCATTTGTTTTTTATTTATCTTATCTTGTTATTATTTCTTAGACATCTGATTGTTTGCTTAAATGAGACAGTAAGGTTGTAGATCTGGATGGAAGGGGATAGTAGGAGAGGAACTGGGAGAAGCCAGAGTAGGGGAAACAGTAATTAAAATATATATGTATGGGAAAAATATCTATTTTCAATAAGAGAAAAAACATAATGTTTATATGTATTGACAAAGAGAAAATGGACATAAATAAAGTAAAAATATCCCACATTTAAAAATAAGTTCTTTGAGAGTTTCATACATTGATCATATCTACCCCTCTTCCAACTCCTTCTAGATCCCACTCCCTCTCCTACCCACCCACCTCCTCTCAAATGACTACAATTTATGTGAAGTTAACACAAATCTAGCCAGCAGAGATTCTTAATAATACTTGGGAGGAGGAGATGCAATACAGAATGTCCCACTTTTAGTAATGAATAGACTAATTATATGAAAAGACTGTAAAACATAGAGGACTTTAATAACTCTTTTTTTCCCACCTATCAAGCCTAATCTACATTGCCTATATATTCTTATATCTGTGACCTGACACTGGAGTATGGTGGACTTACCAAGGGCAACATTCTTAAAGAAACCTGCCTCCCTTTCTCCCAGAAGCTATTAGCTGCCAATAGTTCTTTAGTTAGGTGTGGGCATGTCCATGTTGTCCCTTATCCATGTAGGGTTTGATCTTGTTTGAACTTGCACAGACCTTGTGAATGCTATCACATTGTTATGAATTTATATATGCAGCTGCCCTCTTTTATCTTTTTAATTCATCTACTGCCTCTGTTTCTTATAGTCTTTTTTTACCTTTCTTCTACAATAGTCCTTGATAAATATTCTGTTTTAGTTAGGGTTACTACTGCTGTGATGAAACACTATAACCAAAAAGCAATTTGAGATGGAAAGTGTTTAGTTGGCTTACACTTCCATATCATTGTTCATTATAAAAGGAAGTCAGGATCAGAAGTCAAAGAGGGCTGAAACCAAGAGTCAGGAGCTGATTCAGAGACCATAGAGGAGTACTGCTTTCAGGCTTGTCTCTCATGGCTTGCTCATCCTGTTTCTCGTAGAACTCAGGACTAACAGCTCAGAGACGGTACCACCCACAATGGCCTGTGCTCTCCTCCATTGATCACTAGTAAAATGCTCTACAAGCTGACCCACAACCTGATATGTAGACATTTTCTCAGTTGAGATTTCCTCCTCTCAGATGAGTACAATTTATGTAAAGTTGACATGAATCTAGCCAGCACAGATTCTTAATAATACTTGAGTGGAAGGGGTATAATACAGATGTCCCACTTTTGTAATGAATAGATTAATTATATGAAAGAATTGTAAAGAAGTGGGGGATTTTAATAATAACAATTTATATGCTGATAGATACTTTAGTTAGCTATAGTAGTTAAGCATACATCTCCAAGTCAGTTCTTGTTAACCTGAGTATATCTTTATAACCTTAGAAATTTACTAACATTCAAAAATCCATCCTAATCCAAGATATTTTGGAGACCTGCCAGTCTTCTTAGTCTAAGAGGATATACAATGATAAACCAAGGGCTCCAGGAGCCAGAGAGGACACTGAGTAAACACTGACAGGTGAATACCTAGTGCAGGTGGCCAAAAGAAGGTACTAAAAAGCTGGGTTCTAGAATTTGGAGTCAAATATGGTGGTTGGCAGAAGCCAACAGAAACAAATGACCCATGTATAATTTAGGAGAGTCAAATAAGCATCTTGATCCAAAGAGGCAAAGTCCCTTGGAAGGGAACTCATATATGTCATTCCTAGGTTTTGGCACACCAGATAATGAAAAAAAAATGAGGACATGAATATTTCCAGATATGATTGAGGAGAGGAGATTATTGTAGATATGAGTGAGAGAACAGTCAGAGGCCATGGACATGGCCAGAAGACTGAATAAGACCATATGAGAGAGGGGGTGGGGCAAGGAGACCAAGAAAGATCCAAGAGCAGAGCCAGTCAGGAGCCAAGAAAGCATTTTTGGTTAAAAATGAATGAGGGATCAGAGGTGGGAGTGGGGAATGGAGAAGGGGAAGATAGCCCCTGGGAGGGAGAGGTTTAAGGTAGAGGGCTGGGGAGAAGTGCTGGGAGGTGTACCTGGTACTCAGCTTGTTAGAAGAGCTGGGGAGTTCTTTGAGAGTTTCATACATTGATCTGCTTTCATATGTTAATAGACATCTCAGTTAGCCTTTTTGTCCTGGGTTTCTTTGAGACCTAAGAATAGTGAATTAACAAAAATAAAGTTTTGACAATGCCATGAAAGTTACTTAGGAATAATTTTAACTAAGAATGTGAAAGACTGAAAGCTTTAAAGTGTTACTAAGAAATTAAAGAACACTGAAATAAATGAAAAGTTTTTCTGTGTTTGTGAATTAGAAGAGGTAATAATGTGGAGATGGAAGAACCTCTAAAAACACTTTATAGATTTAATGAACTCTTTATGGATATCCAAATGTATTTTTTTCCAAAACTAAAAGAACAATTTTTCTAAAAGTTATGTGTAATTGCAAGGCACCTCCAAGTAAGAAATGATTTTGAAAGTAAAAAATTGGAGGACACTTGCTTCCTGATTTCATAACTTCTAAACTGCAGTAATAAAAACATCATGGGCCTGGCATAAGGATAGATATTGTAATATAGATCAGTGGATAAAATATTTTCAGTTAATTTGATGACTATGCAAACATCAATGGGGGAAAATAGTCTTTTCAACAGATTATTCTGGGACACGTGGTTTTCTTGTGTTTTTTTTTGGTTGTTGTTTGTCTTTATATGGGGTTTGTTTGTTTGTTTGTTTTTGAGGATAAACTTTACTCTGTAACCCAGGCTGGCCCTGAACTTATAGCAGTACCCTTATCTCAGACTCTAAAACATGACAACTTGAGGAATGAGCCACCATGATTAGCAACAACTGAAAATTTATGTGCAAAAGATTGAGAATAGATCCTTACCTCATGCCATAAATGGAAATGTATTCAACCATACCAAAGACCTAAATCTAAGAGATAAAATTTTCATGGCCTTAGAATTGGCATTGATGTCTTAGGTGTAACAGCAAAAGTAAACAACTAAAGAAAATGACAGTGGAGGTTATAGAAATGGCAATCATTAGTGCATTTTGGGACAGTATGAAGAAGTTTAAGAACGATAGCCTATAGGATGGAAGAAGATAATTGAAGTTATATATTTAATAAGGGCTTTTTTTCTTGACATATATGGAAAATTCTAATTCACTAAGTCATGGACAAATAAACAAGTAAAAGGGCAAAGTTATTGAATAGCTATTGCCAACAACCAGATAAAACTTTCTCATCATTAATCATTAGCAAATATAAACAAAAGTAAATGAGATTATTTTACATCTGTCAGATGGCTGTCATTTCATCATTATTATCATTGTAAAAACAATGCAATTGTGAAGAGAAATTGAAGCCTTTGTTCTGCTAGAAAGCATTCGCGAATTCCAACAAGCCCACCAAGGATTCCACTGCAGTTGCACTAGTGTCTCTATTCAAGCCTGAGCTTGGGCCACTCCAGCATCTCTGGCACAGGAGAGCAGGACGGGCAGCCTAAAGCCCAGTGTCAGGCAAATATTTATATAGGCGAAAAGGAGGTATCTAGCCTGGCACATATTTGACTGGGAGCCATTTTGGCCCTTAATGTAATTGGCTGGTGATGGGAATGAAACCATGTACCTAACTTCTGTTTTTTTGTTTTTGCTTTTTTGTTTTTTTTTTTTTTGTTGTTGTTTTTGTTTTTATTTTCCTGATTGGTGGTTGTTAGGAAGTAAAGTGCCAGGGGCAGGCTTGTAACCCAGGAGTGCAGAACTGTTGGGGAATAACCTGGAAACTGGTGTTAGATTTAGTTCTTGTTAGTGGTAGGTACAGGCTTGTTAGTGAGTAACCTTAGGCCAGGTTCTCTAAGATGGATTTTGAACCCAAAAGATCTAGCCTCTCACCTTCATACATTTCTTGTTAGAATGTAAAATTGTGCTGCTACTATGAAAACAATTTTGAGTTTCTTTGATGATATAGCATTAGGATATTATTCAAAATCATATCTCTAGTCTCATATACATATATATATATATGTATATATTAGACTATGTAGCAAAAATTTGTCTGTAAATATTCACAGAAGCATTAAACAGAACATCTAAAAGGTAGAAATAACTCTGAAGTTCATTATGTGATGTTATGGTACAGCATGATTCAATCATAAAAAGTAAAGGAATATTTGAAATATACTAAAAATCACAAAATCTATAGTTTAAAATGATTGTTAACTTTGAACTTATATGATCTTTAGCACAGTTAAGAATAAAACAAAACAAAACCAAAAATTTTAGTACATTTTCTCTGAATGAAATGTTCGCTGTGTGGTTAGTGGTGTATATTTTTGTGGAGAAATGTCCTGAAGGAAATGTTTCCCTAAATGAGGTTTTGATCAAATAGAATTTGTGATGAAGCCACTTTTACTCTGTGAATATAAAAACTGCAACTGTAAAGTCATTTAAAAGGAGAGCATAAAAGAACTACATTGGATGCTTCTCTGCAGATGAATGTGACCACTTACACATATAGACTCATGTCTTTTCTGATGATGCTTTCATTATGTTAAACCTAACCGTCAGGAGAAGGTGATGAGGTAGGATAGAATCAGAAATGGAAGTTTAGTTGATAGCCCTCCAACATTTTTTTTGAGAACAGTCAGTACAGATGCTTCTATTCAGAAGTAAATGTATATAGATTAAAGATAACTCTAAATTTTTGTCAGTATACTACAAAGAAATGGTGTCTACCACCTCCTTTTTACATGAATCTGGGCAATTCTGTGACTTATAGACCAATATAATATGAAAAACTGTCACTGACTTCGGATACCCCATTTGTTTAAAAATTTATGTCTCTTCGGACAGGCTATGGCAGTTCTGAGATACTATGCTTGCCATTCAACCTACTCTTAGCTTTTCCATGATAAAATAAGTACATGGGTACTCTGGTTAATGGTTCTATCAGAACCCAGCCTTCAAGGAATTCCTGACTATATAAGTGAAGCCATCTTTGACCCTCTGGAATCTAATGAATGCCAAGTGTACAAGTTGATGCTTTTATATATATATATATATATATATATATATATATATATATATATATATATATATGAATGATTACACAATCTAATTTGTGTTGATCACATCACATATTTACATTTTGCAAAATAAAACTTCAGTACCTAGGGGATCTAGCACACTGAAATGTATTGATGATTTAGTACTAGAAGATCATTGGTTTGAGTTATGAAGTAATTGCAAAAATATTGGTGTTTAAGCCCTGGATAAAAATTATACATATTTGTCTCAACATTTGTATATATATTTCTTGTTGTTCAAAATTAATTCTGCATAATTTATAGGAATTATATTGAGAATATAATACAATCTGAATATATAACAAGCACTTATTAATTCTCATAATAATAGTTAGCATTTGACATTTTCTGTGTTCAAATCTTCCTGTAAGGTATTTCATACTAAAGAATGAGCAGCCTGATATGACTAAGTAAAAGAGAATTTTGGTTTAATGAGGCCAAGATCTGGAGATGAGAAATAAGAAAATAGTTTGAATTTGATTTTTGTCTAACTTTGCTTCCATACCATAAACTAAATATAAAATAAATATCAAATAATAAGTTATTAGCAAAACTACAGTAAAATGTATAACAAATGAAGTGTAACATAAACACATTTATTCAATGCATCTCAGCATAAAACAACTAACTTGATTAATGCCAAAATGACAATTACTTTTGCATTAACCCTCTTCCCTGACTTGTCGATAAAACTATCTACATCTTGATTATTTTAATCAAGCTTCTATTTTCAGCACTTATAACCTTGTCACCTAGACAATCCGATAATTCAATAGAACTTGGGTGAAAAACTTAACGGATTTATACATCAGTATATTTGGTTGATATTTTCACTCCAAACTTATATTTACATTACTTGCATTACTATGTAGCTTTGTTCACTTTTTCTTAGTGAACATCACATTCCCAGATAGTATTTTTTCAATTTTTTAATATTTTGAGATTATATTTACATAATTTTATTTTCCCCATTATTCTCTCCTTCTAACCACCCCTATATACCCTTCCTTGCTCTCTTTCAAATTCATGAACTCCTCTTAAAATTAATTATACATTAATAGCATTTCCTGCCTAAATAGTGAATATGTAATTGTGATCTGAAGCTAACAGTCAAAGTATTCAAAGTTAACCCATAGCCAATGTTCAATTGCTCCCTGTGGCTATTGTGTTACTCTAATTTTGTCACTCTTTCCACATACTAAGAGAATGTGAACATTGTCTCTAAGAACATTCCTACAGGTATATCAACAATGATCAGATCAAATCTTAGACTGATTGTTTTCAGTAGTCTTGAAGGATGTTATGTAAGTCTCAAATAAATTTCTTAAAACAAAATAAGCTTTCATATATTTAAGAAACAAAAATTATAAAACCAAATTTTAAAACATCCTGGCATTCTAGCACAGAATACAGAGCTGTTACGTTTTTGACATTGGCCAGAGGAATTTTATTATCCCCTCACTAATTATACACACAAACATGTCTTCTACTGTTGACATCTCTTTAAACCCATACATAATTTAAATCTAGAGAATTATAGTTCTTAATATAAAAATATTTCTTCATATGCCAAAAGTGACAAGGAAGTCTAAGAGAGACTGAATATACACATAGCACTCCAGATTTCCATAGTGCAGATATTTCTCAGATAAACTTTCATTCTGTTGGTGGAATATACACTCTCAGAACAACCTGCTGCACTACAGAAAAACAAAAGCAAGCAATCAGCCACCAAGCACTTCTTTCTTGTTGAGGTGACTGATTAAGACATTTAATGAAGCCTGTTTTTTTTTATAAATTAATTAAATGATATTAAATTTTGCTAATGACAAATAACTATTTGTAACATGAGCCATCTCACTTAACAAGCTTGAAAGACAAATGAAAATCTGGAGTGATAAAACACAAAACCACCTAAGAAGAATGTTCCCAGAAGGAAGGAATTTTACATTCTTGTAATATACTAGCTTCCATGTAGAGAGATACTGTTGGTGACACATTTGCTGTCCTAGAGCAAGCTATTTGAGTAGTGCTTTCAATAATGGGGCATAGAATTACAGACATAAATTGTGCCTTGGATATTCAGTACCAGATGACTTAGCTCTTTTTTACTGGGATATATATCAGAAAAACAAAACAAAACAAAAGTATTGTTAGCAACAGAAGAATAAAAACAAGCGACCAAAGCCATAAGGGGCTGCTTTACCCTTCTTGCCTGAAACAAACTCCTATAATTTGTTTTACCACTCCTTACACACTAGTCACCTCATCCCTTGATTAAATGGGACACCAGTATATATAGTTATTTCTTTTCTTCTTTCTTTATTTGCTTGAAAAATAAATGCAATAATTAAAATGTCTAAAGTGATGCTATGCTTTATGGGAGGTAGAGAGAGAGAAGTGCAACGATGCTTTTTGCACTGATCTAAAGATTTTTTCATCCTAGCGGATTGCAGATATATCACAATGAACAGTACCAGATAATAATAGCAGTGAGGTAGAGAATAGAAGACAGCCATACCTTGAAGTGGTGATTTCTAATCAAGCAGTTCATTTGGGGAGTTCATTTTTATTACATTTAAAATTTTAAACATTTTCATACTGCATATTTTTATCATTTTATTTTCCCTACTTAAATCCTCTCACATCCTTCCCAGGTCCCTACTCACACTAATTCATGTTCTCTCTCTGATACACACATACCAAGAAAACGAAACAAAATGACAAAGAAATAAACAAAAAACCCACCAGCAGCAAAAAACAAACAAACAAACAAACAAAACCCACACCACTAACCCATAACAAAAAGAAAAGCACACAAAAATCACAGTCTGTTTTGGTGTTGTCAAACTACTTCCGAGCATAAAGCCTGTGCAGTGTAGTTTAATGTGCCCATTGTCATCCAATTGAAGAAATCAGATCTTCCCTCTTCTAGAAGGTATCTATTCCAAGCAGCTTCTTGATTTGTGGGTAGGACTTTGCACTCACTTCCTCTACTCAGTGGTGAGATTTTTGACTAGTTTAATCTTGTGTAGGTCTGTGTGTGCTGCCACAGATTCTGTGAATTCCCACATACATCGTCCTGTTACATCTGTAGGACATTGATTCTTTGGAGTCATACAGAGCCTCTGACTCTTATGATCATTCAAGTTCTTTTTTTACATGGATCTCTGAGACTTGGAGTAGGGGTTTGATAAAGACATACCACTTTGAGCTTAGTGAAACAATGTGTCTCACTGTTTTGCACATTGTTCAGAAGCAGGACTTTAAGTTAATTCTTATCTACTACAAGAGGAATTTTCTCCAGTGAGGGTTGAGTGATACAGTGTTATATGAGTATAGCAATGTGTTATCAGAAGCCATTTTATTTTTACATTCATTTAGTAGTAATTTGTTTTCCCCTAGAGCCCACAAACAATCTAGTCTCCAGTTCTTGGCCTAATTAACTGTTATATGGAAATGTGGGTTCTATCTCATGAAGTGAGCCTTAAATCCAATAAATAAATAAAATTGGTTGAAAAAAGTGGTGGTCACTTCCATAACATTTATATCAGTATATCTTGCAGGCAAGTTGCTGTTGTAGGTCACAGGGTTTATAGCTGGGTAACAGTGATGATTGCTTTTCTCATCTGGTAGAGTATGTAGTATCTTCAGGCACTATAAATGCTAGTAATAAAGAGAAGAAGTTTCTAGTTACACAATAGCTCAATTTCTCTGTGTTCTGTGACATAAGTAGTGAAATCCTCAGAAGTAAGGCCTTACTATCAGGTTGTGGAAGAGTAACTGATAGCACAGGAAATAGCCTGTATGTTTGGAGCTGACAATAGGGCCCTTTTGTCCAGTGATTTAAGATAAAGCCCATTCCTAGTATTGGTGGATTTATTTCGTAGTATTTGATGTCTATTTGGGGCATTTTCTCACCCATATATGGTAAGTCCATTTAAACTCTTTATAAGGGGTTTAGAAAACATTATAGGCTATTACCAATGCTATTAGTTACCCCTCTATTCTGGCTTGGAGGAGATATTTATTAAGGGTGAACTCCTCTGACATTGTCAATGGAATAGAACATTTGGGCTTATGAAAGTCCTTGAGTCCTTTGATGACCATTCTACATGACAGATCTCTTGTATCCTTATGTTCCTCCAATCATCACTGTGTAGTATTATCTGTAGGCTGGATGTGTCCATAGTACTATGGACACAGTTCTAGTTAAGTGACATTGCCTATCCTATGTCTCACTATGGTTAAATTTATCCAGTTTTTATCAAACTCATTTTCTTAAAATGGAAAGAAATATCTCTGAATGCCATCATGATATTGTGTGTCACATCTTTATTTTTCTCATTCAAAACACAAAATACTCACTTTGGGCTCCACTAAAATGTACAGCAAGAGAGATGCATTGAGGAAGGATACCATGTAGATGGTGACTTCCTATTACAGAGAAAGATTGCTTCTCTAAAGTCTTTTTCTCCAGCCCAGTAACCATAACTATGTATCTGGCAAGATTTTTTGAAAGTAAACCTTGAGGAATTTGTTACCATTTTATTTCTTCCTGTCTCTAATCACTTCACCCTGAATTGTTCAAGCAACACCACATCAATCATACTTCTTGACCATAAATATTGGCTTAGGAATATATTTGCATTATAACATTAGGAACTTCTAAGGGAAATGTTCCTGCAGCCTTTGGCAGTATGTTAAATTGTCTTTTGAAGAGCATGTGAACCTAGGAACTACCTTGGTTCTAGAAAGGACATACAATTGAACATAAGGTTATCAGATAGGGAAAAGAATATGAAAACTTTATCTGGTTACTCAATTGAGTTTAATCTACCCTAAAAACCTGAATGCCCTAACATTAGGCTTTGAATGCATAAGCCTGTTAAGCTATTTTGAATTAACTTTCTTGTTACATGCAGTGAAATTCCATACATCATATATCCAAAGTAGCTGAGGAGATTTCAGAAGTAATGGAATTTCAAGTTGAGTGGAGAGATTTCAGACAAGAGGGAGTCTTAGATAAAAGTAATGCTGTTTTAAGAGTCTTTTTTCTATGTGTCCACAGTGCCCTTTGTAAGCTAACTTTCTGTATTGTTGGTTAAAATTGTATAAAATAGCTATGAAATAGCTGTTATATACAGTTGTATGAAACTAATACTATTCTACTGAGAAAACAGGTGTAGTGTTGCCATTTGTTTCCAGGATGATTTATTAGTGTCACGGAGAAGTCTTAATTCCATTCTGAGCCATTGTAGATTTTTCTGATAATTATTTGGGTGATAACTTCTGGGGGAATACTGAAAACAGTGCTATAGAAGAAAGGAATGGTAGGAAATATAAAGAAAGACTAATTTTTGATGCAGTTGCCTGTTCAGTGTGGGCACTCTTTTCCTCTTAAGTTCATTTCCAAGCTGTATTGAACTCTGTAGTTTTCACTGTAATTTTTATCATATATTTACTATTCCAGAATATGTGTGTATGTGTGTGTGTGTGTGTGTTCACTGAGATGACCTGGAGGTCATCTACTACTGTAGGTGCAAGCTGTCAGTTCAGGTACTCTCTCTGTTCTCTGAAGATTCTCATCATTTTTAATTCTTCTCCTTTCTGGCTAGAGCCTGAACCCAGTCTTTTATTTACTAAAATTACATCAACCAAGCCTTTGATCATTGTTAATAATCTTCAAAAATTCTTAAATTTACATAAATTCTATGAATCCCCAGTAGTCCTAACTTCTATTTCTTTAGAGCAGAAATTAAACACACAGCAAATGCACATTTCTTATAGGTTTACACAGCCTGGTTCTTCACAGGTAGCTGGGCACAGCTCTTGTGGTTTCCTGGTACAGCAGACAGTAGTCTTCAGTAACTATTTCCATTTTCATGTATGAGCAGAAAGATGACAACCTACTAAAATTAAAATGATTCCTCACAAAGTTTTGGATTCATGTAAGTAAATCAGTTAGCTCTCTCTAATATCTTTTCAGGCGTTCTCATCTCCAATTCTTTAAACAGCTAGGAGAACAAAGTACTAACTTTTATATTTCTACATCATCTTTTAATTCTTTAATATTTGTTTCCTCATCCTAGCAATTCCATAGCCTCATGCACTCTCCTTCTAATAATATTTATTCTTAAATCATATATAAATTCCTATTTTTTTCTATCCACACCTTTTCTTCCTGAGACCACTTTAACTCTCTATCCTTGATGTCCTCAAGTTTACCCTGGCTAATTAATACAGCAGTCATTCGATCTGAGGGTACATGTGTCTTCTCATGATTCAAAATTCAAGGCCAAGTCTAACAATGAACTGTTTCTACAAAGGGCCATGTAGGTTTTTTATGGTCTCTGTGGTTATGTTGTCTAGATCCTTTCCCATGGCCCTAAAGGCCAAGCAGAAGGCCTGTTCCTCATCCTCCACAGCCTCATGACCACTTCCGTTCCTCATTTCTGAGAACTGCATCTGGTTCATTTATTATGGTGTGATTAGCTCTGAGTAATGTGGGAAGTCTATTGTCCAGAAGGAAAGATTGAAAGTAACATAGTAAAGACAGCAGATCAGCTTCAGGACAACAGCAGCCATCAGCACACGTGGAGGTCATGGGATCAATGGATGCTCCAGGGGCAGGAACTGTGTCACATCTCCCTTACACAGCCATGCCAGACTCAGCATGAGTGTGGTGTGTGTTTGTGTGTCTGTGTAAGTCTCTCTCTCTCTCTCTCTCTCTCTCTCTCTGTGTGTGTGTGTGTGTGTGTATGTGTGTGTGTGTGTGAAAGAATTTCTAGCAAACTGTTCAAGAACAAACAAAAATAAGAAGTTGATAGTATATATACTTGCTGATACGTGATAGCAGGGATTTATTTCTCTTGGGGATAAATCCCAATATTAATTACTCTTGGTACCTTCTTGGGCTTACAGTGGGTCTTATCATGTTTCACTGCTCCCATAGTGGAATGTAGGATATGGATCCAGAACTAATTTTATAGTAGGTATCTCAGTGAATGCTGCAGTGAAGATAAACTATTTTATGAAACCATCAGGTGAGTTTTAATTTTTAGGGTTTTCATAAAATCTGGGTGCCTCAAAATTTTGATAAATTTATAATTATTCACAAGATAAATCATGTGTGGGATGCAACAAATAAAGAAAGAATTAACAGACAATTTGAATAAAATTTTTAATGTTTTATTTGTTCTTATTTATTTTTTATATAGTGATTTCTCAGTAATTACATATGAATTTACTAGAAATGGTGTCAAACAGAAATAATCAACTAAAAATCAAAAGAAATTTTCAAATAGTGGCCATATTTTGAGGATATCATTTCTCATAAGATATCAAAATTTCTTCAATTTCAAGAATTGGTTTTTTGTATTTTTATCATCAGAAGGAATATATTATCTTGGTAGTGAAGTAGAAACCAGTATGGGCAGAGGAAGTATCAAAATCTTACCCAATATCACAACCTTTTCTTCACATTGCCCGTAAGTTCTTAGTTTTCTTTGCAGAATACTTAAGGAAAATATAGGACACTTTTGCATAAGAATTCAGAATATTTTATAGGTAAATGGATGCAAGGTATTGATAACAGATAATCACAGAAATGTATGTGTTGCATAAAAATAACTTATAAAGAACTTTGTTCCTTATAGAGCACTATTTTATTAGAAATGGCATTTTCACATGAGCCTATTCAATATATAAAATCTACTGTGTAATGAAATAAACAAATGGCTGCTTTTCATTTCTTCTAACTAAAGAAGTAATATTGTATATTTTCAACAGAAAATAAATCTGATATTTTTAGAAAGATATATTTCAGCATTTACAAATTCTGGAGTAGCTATAAATTACAACCCCCAGCTGCAAGATTTCTTCTAAGAAAAAAAAACCATTACTATGTTAAAGAAATGAAATTTAATTAAATACAGATTAGGTATTCTAGTCTATGATCATACCGTCCTGAATGTACCTGATCTCTTCTGATCTCAAAAGCTAGGCAGGATTGGACCTGGTTAGTTCTTGGTTGGGAGACACATTAGGAATTCCACTTTTTGATTTCTTTCCCCACCCCTATTTTATTTTAGTGGTGCCTAAATCCCACAGTGATGATTAAGTAGTAGGCTATCCTCTAAAAACATCACCATCCATGGAGCTGAGATTAGTATTGGATGAATAATGGGGCTTAGAAATACACCCTTAGAGGAGATGCATGAATCTCACTGAGAAGGGGAAAAAGAACAGATAACATTGATGGATGGGGGGGGATTGGTTGGGGATGAGGGTGAGGATGGAAACTGGAGGGATCAGATAGGGGGCGGATGGAGGGAAAGAATATTGAGAAAGGCAACTGCAATGGGGGGCACATCTCTGGGATGAACTAGAAAATGAGGGCAATGGAAACTCCCAGGAATCTATTAAAGATGACCCTAGCTGTTTAGGCTTGAGCTCATGCTTACGGAAACAGGATGGCTTCTTTTTTATGTTTAAGGGTTTATTTTCGAGGTTATAGTTTGATGACATCATTTCTTCCCCACCCCTTTCTTCCTTTCAAACCCTCCCATAAACCTCTTCCCACTCTCTTCCAAATTCAACTATATATAAAATATAGTAGACATCATAATATAGGCATATACACAAAATATATAACATGTAATTTTGTATATAAAATATGGAAATAATATACACACACACAAATATATATATACATACACACACACACACACACACACACACACAATATATATAATATATATATATATATATATATATATATTGATTTCTTTCCCCACCCCTATTTTATTTTAGTGGTGCCTAAATCCCACAGTGATGATTAAGTAGTAGGCTATCCTCTAAAAACATCACATCATGGAGCTGAGATTAGTATTGGATGAATAATGGGGCTTAGAAATACACCCTTAGAGGAGATGCATGAGTATATATATATACTCACATTTGTACTTGTCTTGTGTGTATGCTTTCAAGGTTGATGGCACTTGAAACCAGTTGGTATGGTCCTCTACAATGAAGGCTATGTCTCCTGTTCCATTTTCCTCAGTCGCTGTAGTTCTTTGAGGCTCATGGCTGTTCTCTATCCATTTTGGCATGCATTTTGGTGTTATGATGGCTTTTTGTACCTTGGTCACAGGACCTCTCTTATGACTTGGTGTGGGTAAACGGGGCCGCAGCGGGGAGGCTGCCTGGAGACTTCCACGCTGCGGGTCCCACATACAGGGGAAAGTCTAAGGTTCCAGAGGCTGGAACTTTGGCGTTGGCAGGCCCCAATGATACAAGTTAGTCCTTGGTTCCAAAAGGGTTTATTGTCATGGCAGATGGTAGATGGATCTGGATGTACCCCCCAAACTCAGGGCAGGCCTGAGTTAATAGGGAGGGAGAAAGGGGGAGGGTCTGACCTAGAGGAACTTCTGTTAGAACTGTAATTCCATATTCAAGGCACAGGAAAGGCTGTGAGGACTGAGGTGAGATCAGAGGCTATAAAGGGACCAGCCTTCACCGAACTGGATCCTGAGATCCACATCAGCATATCTCCCATCCATTCATAATGTAAGTTATTTATAGGTATAACCTAAAAACTCAGGAATTAAATATATTTTAGTGGTTTGTCATTAGCTCTTTAAACTTAAAACAGTGGCTAGGCATTGAGTGGACAGATGGCCAGTTCACATTTGTGAAAACTAATTGTTTAACTTTTAGGAATTTCAAAGTCAGTCATTGAACTCTGAGGAACATGGGACAGTCTGTTACCTCCTACCCCACCTCTCTTCCCAGAGAGCAACTTGATACATGTTATCACCACACCACTGGGCATGAAATTTCTTGTACATGCAAAAATAAACTTGCAATTAGAGTTCTTGACCCTGACACATGAGTCTGATTTTTCTTCAGTCATCTGGCTTCTTAGTCTTGTTCTTATCTCAAAATTACATACACGACTGAGTGTCAGATGGACCAAAATCTTTCGATGTGTTGATCATGCCTATAGCCTTAGCTATTTGGTATCTTTGATGGTTTCTTTTTGTTTTGGTGGTCTTATTCTGATGGAGACCTTAACTGGGTTGAACTTACCTTCTCCTATTACTGACCTATGCCTTTGTTGTGTCCAACATCCATACTTTTGGATTCAGAGAGATAATCAAGGATTTATTCATATCTGTATGGTTCTCTAAGAATAGTTTTAATTCTCACTGACACCATTGGTGCTTGCTCGATGTCCTTCAGCATGTGCCATTTTAATATGACTCCTGTGTCATCACCTGCATTCTCCTGACAGTTCTTCTCCAGGCGGAGTAAACTGAAGGTATAGGTAGCTTAATGATTGAATAATAGTGAGGTAATAAGGAGTGTTTCATATACTGTATGATAGCAGCTGAAGTTAAATACACTCACATCATCTTGTCCTCAGGTGTAACAACTCTGAAGGATGTTCTACAACTATTTATAAAAAGTTGCCAGTGGGCTTTTGTGTCAAAGAAGGACCTAGCCAGGAACATAGCATTCTACTGTTCTCACCTCCTTTGTTGGATCACATCTCATCTGTTCTGTAGGTACTTCTGGAAATCCTCTTCTAAATAAACTACTGACATTTATATCTTGCCTATGACTCTGATTCTGAGACTCAACCTAAGACATTCCTTCTCTCATTAGTATGTCAATAACAGATTGTAAAGTGTTTATGAGCTGAGTTCTGTAAAGCACTTGAATTGTCATACCCAGGTAAGAAGATTCTTGACTAGAAGGTCACACATGTGTAATCAACTCAGTGTCTGCTTTATTTTTAATTCTGTATGGTGGCCAAACATTTTGCAGTTATTCTTCTTGTGTTTGTCCTTTGTCATGTTACTGTAAGGTATAAGTGACACATATGTCCTCATTTTGAGATGAATACTTTATATTTAAATCTCTCAATAAATACAAAATGACATTATACTTGATTATGTGACTTACATAATGTATCTCAACATTTCAGCCTGCAGTAGTAAACACATACTTCTATAATTTTGGGGATAGAATTCACCTGGAAGATGCATCAATAACAACTTGGTGTGACCCCGGAATGTTTCCAAATGCAAACGTTTTTTAATCAAGATCATATGAGTCATATTTACTGCAGTGTGTGGGACATGCTTGCCCTCAGAAATAGAGAAAAAATAAGGAGTCGGTATGGGCATTTCTAGAGACTAGAAAAAAATCAATAATATAATATGATCTAGACATTTTCACTTACAATTTCTTTTGTATTCCCTTTGATAACACAGAGGGTATTTTTAGGCCCTAAAATGATTGAAAATGAAGATATGAATTTGTATTTTATAATGTTGATGAATTTGCAGATAACAAAGGTGCTGGAGTACAAACCTCCTAGTAGCCACACTTTTTCAGTCATTAGACTCTGTATAAATGGAAAGGAATCAATTAGTGCTGCCAGATCTTTTAAGTTTTATGATTTAAATCATAGAACATTAGTTATGAATATTTCTTACTCACCTTTCCTACTATTCCATATTTTGTGAGTTCTTGAGATCTTCTAAAATTTGATCAAAACACAAGATCGAGTGAAAAATTAAGTGGACATCTTTGCTAACAACTTTGTATTTATTAATTCATACAAATACAAACAAATACAAACCATTTGGCATTTTTTGATGATCCATAGATCATAAGATCAGCTCTTTTAATAGATATAACATCTGTATTCCTGCTTATCCTTTAGAAAAAACTATTTTGAAGTTCTTTTGAACTAGGTTATCTTAATGTTGTGATTCAAGTTTTTTTTTAATTTAAAATTTGTGATTCTGTGAATCTTGCAAATAAAAATGAGTATTTTTCCTGTAGACTATTGAATAGCATCTTAATCTAACTCCTGAGGGGAGAGAAAACTTGCTGCCAAATGTGTATAGTTGGTATCTTGTCTCAAGCATTAATTTGAGAAATTTTAGTTTTCTTACCCTTCACCAATTACTATTATTGTTCTTTTTTAAATCTTAAGATGTAACTTTTGAATTTTACCAAGTAAAAATCACTGACTCCAGGTTGTATCCTTTCTCAATTTTCTGATTGATTATGTATTACTAGCATTGTTGTCCTTTTATATGTGTGAAGGCCAAACAAAAATATCCTACAATAAGTTTTAAAAACTGTTTTGTGCTTAAGATCCAGCTCTATTGTATTGTTGATCAATGCCCAGTCTTTTCAGCCCTTCATTCTGGTCTGAATTTCAGCTAGGGAAAAATATTTCGAGTTGTAACATGCAAAATTTTGTAAAGAGATGCGATTCAAAAGAACCTCATTCAGTACTCAAATCATCTGCTCTTCATTCTGATGCTGAAGATTCTTTTTAAAGAAATTTTACTTTTCATTGTTATTCATGGAAAAAGGGGGCCAGAAATGAGAAATAAAATATTGCCCACTACAAAGAATTTTCCGTATGCAGAAAGCATTCAGTTTGCCTGATGACCTCATTGTAGATACATGCAAGGGCTGTTATTCACTCCTCTTCTACAGTTATTATGTTTTAATGTGTAATCTTTTAAGTTAGTAACCTGATTATCAGCCCCCTCATAAATCTGAAACATGTGCAGTATTTTGCCATTTAGGATGGAAATCCAACCAAATATATGTTGAAAGTTTAAACTGAATTCATTCACTTTCTCTTTTCCCTTAACTATTTTCCAGACTATTTAGGGAAATGTCAATTCTTCAGAGTAAAACAAAATGGGCAAAAATCCAAGAAGTTAAATTTAGTTTTTGTGAATGTCTTGCCACCCTAAAATATTTCCAAGTTAGCTCAGTTAATTGAGTATGCAACTGTGAAATGCCCCAAAGGGATTGGTAGTAGAGGCCTAGTGTGCTATAGCTTTCTAACTTGGATTTTCATAAATTTGTATTACAAGTTTGTCTTCTTTAAAAAGTTCCATTTGCTGGAGTGTTATTCACTGGTGAGTGAATGTCCATGCAGAAATTATCTTGTGAACATTTCTAATGTTAATTCAACCTCAGGCTCTAGGCAGTTTTCCTCAGGGGTGGAGAGAGGGAGGGAGGGAGGGAGGGAGGGAGGGAGGAGAGAGAGAGAGAGAGAGAGAAAGAGGAGGGAGGGGGAGAAAAAAGAGGGAGGAAGGAAAAGGGAAAGAGGGAAATCTGATTTCAGTTTCCATGGAAATAGGCTAAATAAGGACTTTAACAGACAGGAGTATGGCAGTTCCCAGCTGCTAAGTTTTAGCATAGTACTATTGGGACAAAATCTGAATGCATCCCAATCTTTATATTACGAGATCAATATTTAATTTGGTTCTTGGAACATTGATTTTTTTGATACAAACCTTCTTTGTGACAGTGATAATCACACACCCATCCAGTTAGCCTGTGAAAAGAACTCAAACAGAAAACTCACCCAACACAATTATTTCATTACCCCATGCATAGATTGTTCTGTTACTACTTTTGTAGGGTTTTCTTTGTTCCCAAATTTATATAGATTTTTATTTATAAATGAATACCTCAGAATGCCAATCTAAATGCAATGGAAAAGTCTAAGAAAAGAGAGGTGAAATTTTTCTTAGGATTCTGTATAAAGGTATGTGTTTTTTAGATGCTTGCTGCTCTAATTTTATTAGCAAACTTGCTGTTGGGCATTAAAATAATGTTGGGAACAAGAGTTTTCCTCTTATAGGATAGAGGTATAATATTATGACCATTAAGCTAAAGAAAGTACCATATGCAAAATTTATTTTTATAAAAATGTTATTGGCTGTTAAACAAACAAAAACCCCAAACTGCAATATGTAGGATGTTGAGTCATACACAATTTTGGTGGCTTATCTGAAAATGCACACACACACCACCACCACCCACCACCACCACCACCAAACTATACCAACAAACAAAAATGCATAACTAATATCTGTTAAAAGAATATTTAAATATCCAGACAGACAGAAAGAAAGAAAGAAAGAAAAACCAAAGATTCCAACTCATTTTCCTGGCCTGCTGCCACTTCAGTCTTTGGTGTGAATCTATGAGATTTGACTGTACATAAAAATGTGAAAGCAGAAGGAATAAGAAAAAGGATAAGTCTGTGAGGTTTTGGATATACAATTTTGTTTGATTTCAGCATTCCACAATGAATACAGATACTGAAGCATCATGTTGCATCTCACAAGCATGTATGATTTTTCTATGTCAATAAAATAGATATAAAGAAAGGTAAAAGCAGAAAGTTTAAAATCTTTAGAGTTGGAATTTAAAAATTCTCTCTCTCTCTCTCTCTCTCTCTCTCTCTCTTCTCTCTCTCTCTGTGTGTGTGTGTGTGTGTGTGTGTGTGTGTGTGTATGTGTGTATGTGTATGCGTGTGTGTGTGTTTGGTGTGTGTGTGTGCTTGCAGGCACATGCTCACTGGTGTTTGCAGGAGGACAGAGAAGGTATGTATTGGATGTGTATGCATGTGGAGGATAGAGGACAACCAAGGTGTTGGGTCTTCACCTTCCATTTCTTCTGCCTTGTTTGAGACAGTCTCTTGTTATTTACTACTGGATATATCAGACAAGCTGACCAGTGAGCTTCTGGAGATTTTCTTTGTTTCTGCCTTCCATCTTGCCATGGCAATACAAATGCATGGCACTTTGTACAGTATTGCCTGGGTTCTGGTGATCTGAACTCAGCTTTTTTTTTGTTTTTGTTTTAATTTAATTATAATTGAAAATGGATTCTTCTCTCATGGAATACATCCTGACCAGAGTTTCCCCTACCTCCAAATCCAACTCTTCACTGCTTCCTCTCTCCTTAGATCCACTTTTCCATTTGTTTCCTCTTCAGAAGAGAGCAGGTTTCTAAGAGACAACAGCCAAACAGGATAAAACAGGATGTGATAAGACAAGGCAAAAGCCCTCATGTTGAGGCTGGACAAGGCAACCCAATAAAAGAAAAGAGTCCCCAAAGCAGGCAATAGTCAGAGATCCACCACTTCTGCTGTTATGAGCCCCACAAGAACACTGTGTGTAGCAAGTGCTTTACCCACTGAACCATCTCCATAGCCCCTAGACTTGGGATTTGATATCTAGATTGAAAATGTAAAGTTTCATTGGAAGATAGGATTTTATTCTGAAAAGATGTGAAGGACTCACTGTGTTATGCATGAGTCATTTCCTGGGGTTTGTGTACTAAATGGCTTAAAGGTTTCTACTGTCTATAAATGCTATATGCAAGCATAAATATCACTCTTTGCTGAAAACTAGTCAGGTGGAGAGGAACTGTAAGATTGCCAGTCATCTGTGAGATGGTTTTCTGGGTTGATTTTGTTTCTGTGTGTGTAGGTGTGGAATTGATGTAAATACATATATTTGGGCATCAAGGAAATTCAAGTATTTATAAAATATAGAACAATTGTTTCTGAAAAAAAAATGGACCCTTTTTTATTACACTGATTTTTTAAAAATAATTTTTATTACTTTTATTTTTTACAGTCCAGTCATTGCCCCCTCCTGGTCTTCCCTCCAACAGTTCCTCTTCGTATCCCTCTTCCCTCCGGTCCCCAAAAGGTTTGTTCCCTTCAAACTTCCCCACTCCCTGGGGCCTCAAGTGTCTCTAAGGTTAGGTGCCTCTTTTCCCACTGAGGCTAGACCAGGCAGTCCTCTGCTGTATATGCGTCAGGGGCCTCAGACCAGCTCAGGTACACTGATTTTTTTGAACTACATTAAAAGAGAAAAATACTGCACAAGTTGTCCTTTCTTCTTTTAGCCTCATGGTATAAGCAAATGATTTCTTCTGATCTGTTTAAATTGGGAGTTGTTGACCTGCGTGAACAGCAGAAACATCTAGGCTTGTTAATATACAGAAGACATTAGCCATCATCAAATAGGACACACACACACACACACACACACCACACACACACGCACACACACACACACACACACAAACCCTTCCCCAAATGAGAATTTATTTCATTTTGTTCTGTTTTTTTAAGACAGACTTTATCTACAAAACTCAGTCTAAGCCTTGAATTCACAACATCCTCAGACTGCCTAATGCTGAGATTATAGATATGTGCCATTTATACCTAGGTAAATGATACAGTTTTTCATTTATCATTTTATCTATCTATCTATCTATCTATCTATCTATCTATCTATCTATCTATCTATCTATCCATCCATCTATCTATTATCTATTGTCTCTATCTATCTATCTATCTATCTATCTATCTATCTATCTATCTATCTATCTACCTATCTATCTATCTATCTTGAATTTTCCTTGTTCTTGAGAATTCAATGCATGCATACAGTGGAATACAATCATATCTATCTCTACTTTCCTTTCCAGCTCCTCCCTATTGTTCAATACCTATCCCCTAATCTTGTCATTTCTTTTATTTAAATCACTAAGTTAAATTAGTTCAATCTTATTATGCATGGGTTTCAGGTATCTGCTCAATACTTTTAATCTTGTTGGATTCAATCTCACAAAGATACCACTCTTCTCCTAGTAGTATCAACTGCCAAATAACCTGTTCCTTAGTAAGGGTCTATACCCTCCATTTCTAGAAAGTGTTTCATTTCTTTTAGAAATTTTCTGGTAAACTTTTCCATTAAATCTCATCTAAGCAAGTGTTTGCCTGCCATAGATAAAAGTGATGTGACTCACACTTTGTCAAGCTGGAGGGGCAACTGTACTGTTTGTTCCAGCATGGATTTTTGCTTATCTTTCTCAGAACTGACCAAGCTTACCCTTTATTATTTTCTAGTGTTTGGTATATATTTTCCTAGTTTAGAATAATTTATTGCTAATGGAATCATCTGTTTACCTAGTGTAAAATATATAAAACCATAAGAAAAAAAAATCAACTGAATGATTTCCAGAAACAATAGATAGAAAATTTCTGAAATGTATAAATGTTACTGTAAGAAATATGTTACTTAGACACAATTAAAAATTTGAAATGTTAAAATAATTTATAAAATAATATGAAATGTCAGGAGCAGTAAAAGAAGAAATAGGTTTTTATATTAATAATTTTATGTCTGTGGTAGAAATCTTTTTAAACATAACAAAATATTTGGTATGAATTTTTCTGTGTTTTTTTTCATTTTTATTGGTTGTTTTATTTATTTACATTTCAAATGTTATCCACCTCCCCAGTATCCCCTCCATAAGGCCTGTATCCCCTTCTCTTTCCCTTTGCCTCTATGAGGGTGCTCCTCCACCCACCCACCCACCCACTCCTGCCTCAGCGGCCTAGTGTTCCCTATCCTGGGTCATCAAGCCTTCATAGGACCAAGGGCCTCCGTTCCCAGTGATCCCAGATGAGACCATCCTCTGCTACATATGCAGTTGAAGCCATGGGTCCCTCCATGTGGACTCTTTGGTTGGTGGTTTATTTCCTGGGAGCTCTGGAGGGGTCTGGTTGGTTGATATTGTTGTTCTTCCTATGAGGTTGCAGACCCCTTCAGCTCCTTCAGTCCTTGCCCTAACTTACCCACTGTGGTCCCCATGTTCAGTCTAAGGTTTAGCTGTGTACATTTGTATCTGTATTGGTCCAGCTCTGGCAAAACCTCTCAGGGGACAGCTAGAAGGGCTCCTGTCACTAAGCACTTCTTGGCAACAGCAATTGTGTCTGGATTTGATGTCAGCAGATGGGATGGATCCCTAGGTGGGGCAGACTCTGGATGGCCTTTCCTTCAGTTTCTGCTTCACTCTTTGTCCCCACATTTCCTTTTGACAGGAGAAATTCTGGATTATTATTTTTGAGGTAGGTGGGTAACTCCATCCCTCAACTGAGAGTCATGCCTATCTACTGGATATGGTCTCCACAGGTTCTCTCTCCCCTTTGTTGGGTATTTTGGCTAATGTCCTCCCTGTTAGGTCCTGGGAACCTCTTGAGTCCCTGGCATTTGTATTGGGTTTTTGTTTATTTTTTGAGAAAAGTTAAAGTTGGGTTGTTAGGGAGGGGACATGTAAAAACTTGGAAGACAGAAGAATGTGATCAAAATATATGACAGTTTAAAAATTGTTTAGATGATAAAAATATAATAAAATTATTTTGCTAGAAAAAGTTAAATAATACTGATGAAGAAACATTTAACCTTTGTGGCTATTTTGTTGTAAATATTTATCAACAAATGTTTCTTTTAATGGTTAAAAAAAAATTAAATGCACTGTGTAGAAATAATTTTCTACAGCTTTGAAGCACTGGTAGATCTAAATGGATTTGGTGAAATATGGACTAAAATTGAGCTGACATTTTTTTTTGTTATACCTATCATTAAGTAATTCAGCTCATATATTTTAAATTGGGGAATGGATCCAGAATAGTGGCTAAATTATACTATCAGAAACCATAAGAATCTTCCTGTGTTCTGAATAAGTTGTTGAATGGGAATTATGGGTCAATAAATAATAAAGAAAATGCAAAATCCTCTTAGATCATTAAAAAGATACAGATTAATTTATTTTGTTTTATTTTATTGTATTCCATTTTATTTCGATTCCTTAGGTGCCTGTCTATTTTCTAAGGAGAAACAGAAAAGGTGTGGATCTGGATGGAAGAGGAAGTGGGAAGGTGCAGAAGAAAAGAGAGGAAACAATAATCAGAATATAATTTATGAAAGAAAATCTATTTTCAAAAAAAAAAACAAAAAAATTTAAATCTATAGATTGAGGCTTTAATGCCTTTAAAATTTTAAATTTAAGTTTTGTTGTTCATTTATTTATTTTATGTTGGAGGAGCACACATACCATGATACATATGTGAAGGTCAGAGGACAACTTTATGGCGTTGGTCATCTTATACTATGTAAGTCCTGAATATCAAATTTAGTTCATTAGTCTTGTGACAAACACCTTATCCATTGAACTATCTTGCCTGTCTGACCCTTTCTATCTATCCTGTAGGGATCCTAAATTTTCACTTCTTTTAGCTCCCATAATTGTCATTTTCTAAAGATTGTTGACTTCAGTTCCAGTACTTGCTTTTTCCCCTACAATATGTAAAAATTGTAGAGGCAGGGTTCTCTGTGAGTTCGAGCCAGCTGGTCTTAAGAGCTAGTTCCAGGACAGCTATGGCTACACAAGAACCCTGTCCCAAACTCCTGATTTTCCACAATTAAGGAAATAAAAATGGTGTACACGCCTCCCTCATTTTATGTCTATAATCAAGAGGTTGAAGTAGGAGATTGCTGTGAATTTTGGATTACCCTAAACTGTATAGTACAGGTTTATTTCAAAATGTTGTCTGTGTATGTGTTTTGTGAGGGAGGTACTACACCAGGAACCCTCTTAATGTCCATTTCCCAACTGTGTTTGTATGTTAGTTAGAATTTTCTGGTCATAGATAACTTTATTGAATGTGTGGTGTTTCTCTTAAACAATTTTGCACCTTCAGTCTTTATATTTATTCTGTTTTGTATATTTTTGAGAATTTTATACATAATTTTGCTGTATTTACATGATTTATACCCATCTCTCTCCCATCTCAACTCCTCTTAGGTCTTCTTGAATTCTTTCTTAAAACACACACACACACACACACACACACACACACACTCACTCACTCACACACAACTTACTGTGCTCAATTATTATTTCCTGTGTGTGTGTGTGTGTGTGCGTGTGTGTGTGTGTGTGTGTGTGTGTGTGTGTTTAAGACTGGCCACTTAGGTGTTAGTGACCAAAACCAAAACTGGTTCATCCTCCCTCAGCTGCCATTCACTGCCTTTAGATCTTTATCTAGGGAACATGTTTGGTCCATCATGTTTGGTCCACCATTATGTTTGGTACATCAACTGGTGTAGATTATGTAGTCTTATGCAGGGAAGCATACTGAGAGGTCATGGGTGCAACATCCCAGTCATATCTACAAGACATGATCTTGTAGAAGTTCTCCAGGTCCTCAGGCTCTGACAATCTCTCCACCCTTTCTTCCATTTCCCTGAGTTTTGGGTACAGAAGTTGTATAATAGACATCTAAGTGTTTTTTGTTTATTTGGTTTTTTTTTGTTTGTTTTTAAGTTTAGATAAAAAAATTTCTATGGATGATGTCTTACTTTCTTGTGGCATATGACTTTTCCATCAAATTGATGTTATGGATGAATGAAAATTATTCACTCTTTTCCTAGATTGTAAGTTGGCAAGATGGAGTGATCATGCCTTATGTCTTTATTTTATTTCCTGACCCCTTTTCTTTCTATGGACCACAAATCTAGTGATTCTAGATTTCACAATTCTAGCCCTTGGGAGAATTTTCTGTCATTTTGTAGCTCTGCTGTTATTATTCATGACTTGGAATTTTTCATCAAATGCAGTTTGCAACCATGGAACTATTCATTAGCAATTTGTAAATTACATGTTCATGTTTCTTCTCTTTAAAGCATATTGTTTGGCTGATCTCAGATATGTTAATACATAGGGAGCACATAGAAAATTGAAAATATTGTTCTGTAGTGTTTTCTATGTACAGCAGAAGCTCTTGGCCTACCTTCATAAAATATAAAGGGCCACTTGCCAAGGTATTTTAATACCCTCACATTTGCTAAAAAGTATTGTAAAAAGTAGTATGCAAATGTATGTACATACATGCATTAAATGTGGACATATATGTATAGTCATGTATACTTAAATATTTGCTTTAGGTGTTATATACATGTACATGTATTTCTGTGTAATATATGGTCATATGTATGTGTGTATGTATCATGACTGGCTGTGTGTATGTGGAACAGAGCCAAAGAATTATTGCCAGTTTCGCCTAGTCATCCATAGTTTTGGGGGGCATCATGGAAGCATCATGACTATTATTGAATTGTTTGGCAGGCAAAAACAATTTTTAAAAAGCACATTCACTAAAAGGATATTTGAAAAAGTGAGACAAATACATTTCAGCAGAAAAATCAGAGACATTGTTTTGACAAAGAAAATGTTACGTTTTTCTCAGGAATGAGCCTGGAGTGGGGTTGGGAAATGATCTGTCAGCCATTTTGGTTTGTGATAGGGCTCTTAGACAAAGCACTTTATAGATCCTACCAACTATATGGCCCTATTGCTTCATATTAGATGGTTCAAAGTGGGACTAATATTCTTTCACCTCAGAAGTCTTACCTTACAATGGCTTGTCGAAGGGTGATATCAGTGGCAGAGATGTTTATTTTTTGTGTGTGTGATTTATGTTCAAAGAAGGTGAACCTCTGATTCTCTCAACTTTACCTTAGGTAAACTCAGAAGGACTCCATACACCAATATTTGGAAGCATCATTAACTCCTTAGAGAAAAGATGATTGAGAAGTTCATGACTGGTCATTAGCCAAAGTGAGGACACCAGCCTCACACTCCTACTGAGGTCTTTATTACCTTAGGAAAGAGCAGTGGTTCATGGAGAACTCTTTTAGACTCTGATGGCAATTGTGAATCTTTTCTTTAGTAAAATGTACATACTGAACACACACGTTTTTCTGCATGTAATTTAATTTTAGGAAAGTCAAGAGTTCTTCCCTTCCCCAGTTCATTCATGGTCTTTGTGCTGAGAACCAATTATTTAGATACCCAGTAGTTGACAGTAAAGTGGGAGAATGCAAAATAAACTGAAGCTAGAAACTATATTTCAATCACAGTCCTGTATCAGCTTCCAACTATTCCAAATCTGTGAATACCTTACTTCTCTAAGTTTCAGTTTTCATGTATATAGGTTTTCTTTGTATTTTGAAAAGAAACCTCAGTTCTTTATTATGTACTCTTCTTGGAAGCCTTGTGGTGCTAATTTTATTCTAACTCAAAACTGTATGTGGAGGTTACAGCTCTCTGGCATCTCATTTCCTTTTCCTTGCATGGCATATTCATAAGATATCAAAGAGGACTTCAAATAGATCACCTGAGCAAAGGGACAGGGCACATGAGAGGCAGGCTGGGGAGAATATATTGATGCTGCCTGTTCAGGTGAGCTGATTCTAGTTCATATGCTTTCCTCTTTGTTTTCTCCTGGACTGGCATGGAACAAAAATAAACAGTTGTAGCCTCCACAGGGAGGGAGTCTGTCATGTGGTGGCTCTAGCATTCTCAATTTTTTTTGCCAGTATAGTACCAATATAATATTTTCCTTTGCATTCCACATGCTTGTAAAAGAATAGGAAGTTTATTTTCTAACACCTGGTGCTTTTTATTTAGCACAAACTTAAAAGCAAATCTCCCCAAAGGAATGTTCAAATGTCATCAGACAAACCAACAACAACAACAAAAAAAAACAACAGAAAAAAACAGAAGTGATGTTCTCCAGATAGCTACCAAATATCTATATCCCATTTTAAGGTTTGTAGGCCAACCCCAACATCCAGGTTTGCACTTTCTTTATACTTGTCCTACCACATGGTAATCCAGACTACTTTTAATGTGATCTCATAAAATCTAGAGTTAACAGATTTCTGTGGTAATTCATTGCATTTTATATAGATTCTAATTTGAGGACTAGATATACTGTTTACGTTTATATCCTGAACTCTACTGTGATAGGGTAAAGTTGGCAAATTAAAGATAATAATGTCTTGCTCTTTTTTGACCTGAATGCTTCTCAAACACCATCTAAATCCTCACAGCCAAACCGCAACATCACTCAAACTTAAGTCTCCAAGGCAAGATCGTGCTCTATCTGATTTGTTTTCTTGTGTGTTCCCAGTCTTTAGAACAATGTATGAGTAGTATTAGGCACTCAAAATTGGTTGAATTTAAAGATGTTTACTGTTTTTTTTTTTCCCCCACTGTACAAATGAAGAAACAAATACACAGAAGTCAAACACTGGTACAAGCTGCAGGGAAACTTTAATAGGATCCAAAGGAATAAAGCCATTATGAAGAGGGTACCATTTGTGTTCAAGAGGCTTTGCCTCATACCATACCACACCCTAAAGGCGGCTCTTCATTCGACCTGTTCTCATGAGGGACACAGCCAAGGTCTGTTGCTGGGGTTGGAGGAAGGTAGTGTCATAGTCTTAGAATGCCACAGACAGTTGGGCAGTGGTTATTTAAAATAAACAGTTTCTCAAGGTTCTTTTTAGAGCAGTAGTTTGCATGAATAACAGCGGCCATGGAGGAGACCTCTAATTATTTCACTTCTAACTGAAAATAGAGGGGTGAGAGTGGGAGCAGGAGCAGAAGCCACATGAACAAAAACCACAAACTAAATAAAGGCAAAATGAAGACAACCCCTTCCCCAATAAAAATTAAACCCAGCCAACCCATTAATCAAACAAGCAAAATGAACCCAACCCAAAACAAACACATAAACACACACACAAAGAGTTATTAGCAGGAACAATGGATAGAGATTTCATGAAGGTTTGTTTTACATTTTCTCTGGAACAAAATGTACTTTTAGCCTGTGTATCCCTCATGGTACTTGTTGAAACATTACTGCATGTCAGAATAACAACATCCAATTTCAATTATCATTTTCTTTCTTGTAAACACCAATTCCTTGTGAATTTACATCTTCTCCTGAATTCCACCAAAGGAGAGAATACCATTCCTCTTATGGGAGACTATTATTCCTCTTACCTTGGCTTTTCTTATCTTCCTTCAGAAGGCCCAAGCATCACAGTAGTTTAGTTGACCAGGAAAATACTTTGATGGAACATTTTCTTTGGTAAATGGACACCAAACACTAACTTAAAACCAACCAAATAAGTTTCTTTGGTAAAGTGGACATTAATGTCTTGGTTGGAATTAATTAAAAGAAAAATATTAATTTTTGCTGAGGTCATTCCTTCCTTTTTAGCAATTTAAAAGCAAAATTTTATGAAGACTTAATTTTTTTTGCGATATTTCTACAGTGTCATCTCCATGGTGAAGTTAGACTGATGCTGTCAGATCACAATTAGTAATCAATATAAATATGAACAAGTACATAATAAGTGCTCAACAATAAATAACTTTTGGCATGCAGTCTTCCAATAGAAAAGTTCATTTCACAGTCAGAATTTCATAAACCTTAATTTCAAGTGCTGAAAAGAGAAGGTGACAAGTTTGAAAATGCCCTCCATTTAAAAATACATCTCAAGATACACAGAGAGTCAGTCAAGTTGGAAAACTACTATGTGTCATAAAACAAAGTTCCACAGTAAGTTATTCTGGTTGACCAAATTGATGATTAAATTCTCAACAAAATCCATTTAATTGGTGCATGTGTTGGGTCAGTTTTGTGAATTCACTAAGCGGAGGTGTTTCACATGGCTGACACTAAATCAATGGCAGATTTAGAACACACTGTTCAGAAATGGTTTAGCAGCATATAATTTAAGAATAAAACCCATCCCTTCTTCAATTGTCTTTTATAAATAATAGCCAGTTGCAGGCCCTTAAGAGATAGAACTGATTGAACATCTAGTATGCAAACTTGCCCTTTTGTGAAGAATATACTTGTCTTAGATTTAAAACTCCTCCTCTTCTTGTTCAGTGAACAAAACATTAGTATGACGGTTTAGTGTGTTTGCAGGGGAGGACTGAGCAAGTAGCATATTTGTTAGATATTTTGGACAAAAGCACATGAGAGCGAAAGCAGAGGTTATCACTTGCTGTGATGACATCACAATCATTTGGGTATTTTTGCTGTTTAGAAGGATAAAAGCCAACCTTAATCCAAGTGTTTTCATTCCAGACATTAAAGACATGTTTGTTCCATGGCCAATGAAGCCTTATGTTCCCACCTTATGTATGAATTTTAAGGGATAATAGCTACCTACAGGAAAATATACAATTGTCCTACTGTGTATTCAGCATGTTGAAATAATGGAACTCCTCCAGTAGTGTAACCTGGGTCAGTTATTTCATTCTTCAAGGCCTGTTTCACCCTTTGTGGAGAATGAGGAAGTAGTACAATATGTCTGCTAAAGTCCTGAAAGGTAATATGCCTTTTGGAAATGCTTACCACTATAGGTGACTAAAGAAGCTACCTCTTTAAAAGGAAAGACATTGTAGCTGTTTGCCTCAAATGTAATCAGGGTTTGGCTTCATTTTTTATGGATTTAAAGAATACAGGGGTCTGAGGGCAGCATACATATCCCTTTCAGATAAGACTGTCTTCGTTTAGATTGATGAATCATTGCCTTTGTAAATACAACTGTTCAACTGTATAAATATCTGGGCATGTTAATGTACAGAGAGCCTTATAATGAAATAGAGAGATAGCAAAAAGGCATTTTAGGGGAGGGGAGGTACAGCCAGTTTAGCAGGGAAATTTGGCTGCTGTTGTGGATTGGTTTATACTGGTAATTACTCCTATCCAGGAAATTCCATCTATTTTCCTTTGAGCCCTTTATCTCCAAGCACTTTTATAAAGTTTCTCATTGCCAAGTGTTAGTCTTATCAAAGGTCTTCCTTTTCTCCACTAAGTCAAGTAGAAGTCATCACATAGCCCAAACATTCTGGCGCCTGTTAGCCAATAACCATTTTAGTGTTTATTTTCTTTTCCTCATATATGTAGGCAGATGTTGATTTGGGGCAGATGTTGTTTCTGGGCATCCATGCAAAAGAGCATGTAGGGCCAAACCACAAACATCTGTACCAGCTGGCTTTTCTTTTTTGCTAATATAGAGATACTCTGTACATTCAAATAGACACCTGCTTTCTTCCAACATGCCAGATATTTCAGCTTGACTCTGTGGCTTTGCACCCTCAGAGGTTCCTGCCAAGAGCTGTAACTAATAAAGTAGACCCTTTTCATGACAGATAACAAGATATTTTGAAATAGAATTGCCCCAATTCTGTAATGCTGGAGCTGTCATGGATTTCTGGGTGCATTAACTATGCCATACAGGTGTTAAAAGGTGCATCAGTAGAGGAATATGACAAGTTCATTCAAGAAAAGATAAACTTGGCTCACCTAAGAGAATTTGAGAGTGACACTCAATTTCAATTTGTGGATGATATTCAGTTTACCACATCTGCTTCAAAGGTTCTGGCTTCCTCTTGCTGATCAGAACTTTCACAGAATCTCCTTGAGTGTTGAGGTGCTAGATGAAATAATGAAGACCTCAAACGACAGAACCTAAGTAGAGTTCCTTCTCTGCAGAAGTTTAGGAAATCTTGTTGTTTGAACAATGCTTAAACCTATTTTTGTCATAACAGCTGACCTTGCCATCAGTTGCATGTTATTACAATACCAGTAACTTGTGCAGTGTAGGTAAAATAGGATCCTGCTTATTAATAAGCATTCCTTTTGTTTGATCTTACTTAAAAATACGAGTTTTGTGTGTGTGTGTGTGTGTGTGTGTGTGTGTGTATGTAAGTAAATTATCATAGAAACCCTTTTGCTTTAGTAATTTTAAAGATGCCACACCTATTATTCTCACCTTTTACTTTTTCCCCATGTCTGTTTATCTTTTTTTTTTTTTTTTTAACAGAGCAACTTTGACTTTAATTGTTTCAGCAACACAAGCGTATTTTTCTTGGTAAGACCTAGGGTGAAAATATATGAAGCAGATACTATCACACTGTGGTAATTTGGTCAACCACACGAGTACTATCAATATCCACCATTTCTACACACTCAATTTCCTCCCGGTTTTCAGGATTTTTCTTCTCTTTCCTTTTTTTCTTAGAGGGTGGCAGGAAAGTCAGTATCACAGGTAAAATGGCAAAGCAGTGAAAGAAGGTGACAAATGCTATTAAAAACAAGCACCTGAACAGTGTATAGGTCAGATTTGAAGGCACAGCTGCAAGAGGAAATAGACCAACAATATAACAGAGGTAACTCTGTAAAATAGCTACCCATGCACTTCCAGGGCATTTTTTACCCATTTAGTTCTTGTAAAATCCTTGCCTAGAACAAATGTGGATAACAGTGGAGCACAGTTGTCGATTGTGTAGTTAATTCCATAAATTAAGCATAGCACAGAAATACAATCCAGTTTGACTTTCCATAATGTCATGAAGCCTATCACTCCAAACTCCACAGACACAACCGTGAGAGTGATCCAGACATTAATCAGCGAATTTGCTACCAGGAATGCCGAGAAGAAGAGCAGGAACAAAGCACTGATGCAGGAGTTGTGCAGGGGGGCTCCCAGAGAGGAGGCATATCGATCCATGTACACAAAAGACGGATTAAAGACAATGAACTTCACCTTGGAGGTGACTGAAAGCCTCCTCAGGGTCTCCAAGAGATCATAGAGTTCTTCTCTCTTTGTTTCCATAGTCTTGGCCACCAAAAACATTCTAGAGGCTACTACATCAACCTCATCATTGTACTTTTTGGAGAAGATGATGTCCTCTTGAAAATGTGAAAACTGAGGAGCTTTCAGGAAAGAATTCCTCAACATGTCTGTGAAATTTTTCTTAGGCAAGTCAGTGGACACATTGAGTTTCCGAAGATAATTTAAATAGCTTTCAAACCAAGATATCCGCACAAAACCCTTAGTGTACTCTAGAACATCTTCTTGGACACTAGAGTTCCAATATTCTATGGACTCATATATGTAAAACCCAATAACAGGACTGTAGTCGTTAAAGTACTTTTGGTGGGCAGTAGTGTAATCAATGGTTTGTGTTGCAGTTGCTACGATGTTACTAAGGTCTGACCCTTCACTGACCTGCAGATAGCCCATTAAGGCAAAGGAAATATAAATAAGGTAAAAGAGGACTACAAAAGGCTTGACATAGGTGTTGGTTATCCAGTCACAGTAATAGCGTTTGAGGAAACATACCAATAAGTGACTTTCATAAGTGTTTGCTTCCTCACCTTCAGCTGTTTCCTCACTGAATCTAGCTGTCAGAAGAAACCTATACCATGCTGGCTTCTCCTGTAATACCTCAGGCTTTGGAACTTTTCTACAGAATATACTATGCTGGTAATTGTTTTCTATGTAGCCAGTGAACACAAGGCTGGAACCATAAAATGAGAGTACATAGAGGTAGTTGAAGAGGATTGCAATACAGGAATTGCAGCAGAAAATCCTGGCTGCCTCAATGTTCGTGAAAGGGCTGGCCCTATGCCAAAGGTGACCAAGTACATGGCAGTGGTGAGAGAGAAGGAGAGCATGGAGTCTGCATAGACTTCTGCAGTTCGCTCTTTAACATGTTGGTCTTCTCTAGTTTTCCTCCATGAGGATAACATTTCAAAAGTCCCGTATAATCCATGACCTGAAAAGGTAGAACAAAGACAAGAGCAAAGTTTTAAGGAACTAATCTTTATAATGAGGGGTATCAATTTGATCATGAGGACTAAATGGAACTTAGTAAATATGCCAGCTTTAGTAGTAGCAAGTTCAGGAATGCCAGGTTTTTTTTGTTTTTGTTTTTGTTTTTGTTTTTGTTTTTCCTGTTGGAAAGTAGACCTGTGTTTTGGAGACTCATAAGTGTCCATTGGTAGTCTATTCTAGGATAGATACAGGAACATAATGATGTTGTCCTCTTGAAAATGTGAAAACTGAGGAGCTGTCAGGAAAGAATTCCTCAACATGTCTGTGAAATTTTTCTTAGGCAAGTCAGTGGACACATTGAGTTTCCGAAGATAATTTAAATAGCTTTCAAACCAAGATATCCGCACAGTCCCTATTAGCCTGAGAAAGCTGAGTGAACTTTTGACAGTAGAAATCTGAGTAGATGTGGGCCTATGCTCTTTAGAAGTTATAAATATCAACAGCTTAGGGTTGTTGTTACAGTTTGGCTCCAGAGAATAATGTAGATACTGATCATTTTGTTTTATATTCCCACAGGTCTGATGGGAGGGGTCAGCACAGAGGAAAGCAGTGGGCAGAGTATTCTCAATCAAAGTGGATAACTTCTGTTAAAATTGGTCAAGTAGACCTGCACCATTTGTTGAAGATGCTTTTTTTCCCCATTGTATGGTTTTGGCTTCATTGTCAAAAATTAAGTGTCAGCACCCTTCCTCTGGGCTGCTTTGTCTGGTCTCAGTGGGAGAGGATGCTCTTAGTCCTTCAGTGATTTGATGTATGCCCGGGCGTGTTGGTACCCATGGGGGCTTCTCCTTCTTTCAGAAGAAGAGAAGGGGAGATGGGAAGAAGGATATTTGAGGTGGGACTGGGAGTAGAGGAGGGAGGGGCTGCTATCAGGATGTAAAGTAAATAAATAAATCCTATATACCACAATAACAATAAAATTGGTTAAGTAGAGGGCTTCAGTGATAAAGAGACACTATATTTAGTTTGAGTATTAACAGAAAATGAAATCAAAGCCTCTCTTTTCTTCACTAAACATAAGGGCCTGAAGCAATAAATCTGAGAAACAGGAAATCAAAATAAGTAAGAACAAGTTTGAATGTAGAATAAAACAAGAAGAAAAATATCGAACAAACAAACAAGACTGATGTGAACCCTCATTGCTATTGGTGAAAATGACAATCAGATTCAAGGTTTATGACTTGCATTTGTCTTTAGGAATTTATTTCACCAGTTCTAATTGTTCACAGATAACATATCAAGTATACAGTGCCTTTGCCAACTTCTTGATACTATTTGTCAGTGGACTCTGTGGGAGAAGACCAAGTTAGGAACTTTTCTTAACTGCTGAGGGCTCTTGGCTCCCTGTTTAGGATTCCAGCAACATTGGGGTGGCATAGATACAGTGGCTGCCCAACTTGTAACAGCATTCCACTTCTTGGAAATTTAAGCATGTCTTCTGTACCTCTCCTGGTTGGAATGAGGCACTTCCTTGCTGCACATCCCTGAACTTCCAAGCTACATTATCATTGAAAATCCTATCAAAATGACCCACTGTGGCTTCTGATAACCCCTGTCTTGGCACTTCGATTAGAAGATCTGTCTGCTTCTACACCTTTGCAAATTCAGTCCCATTATTGAGGATAATACTGTACTCTGGTATGATAGTCTTGTTTCGAAAAAAAAAGTAATTTAAAATATTCAGCCCATATAATGTGAGTGGAGTGAGTCACCATTATCTTCTAGGCAAAATAATGGAACATATGTGTGACCTTGCACACAGGCTGGTATTTGTATCCTTATTGTAAAGTCCTGAGCTCAAACCTGAGTATCCATTACAAAGTAATAATGCAGGCCTGTTGCCTCAGAGGGATTTGTCATTCATCTTAATTTATTAGACATCATTTTACAGCTACTTTTAGAGGTCAGGCCAAGACTGTAGATTTGATTACTAGTACCATGGCCTCTATTAAATTGGAGCACCTAAATTCCCCAGATATTAAGTAAAAAGTGTATTTGTTGACTGGTATTCTGCAGTTAATTATGTCTTAGGCAGTTAACAGTGCCCAGTCTCAAGAGGAAAACTAGTTATTAAATCTGTTTCTAGTTGTCTCTGGATGAACAGATTAACCTTTGATTAAAAGAAAACCAATCTTTGTCAGTGAATAAGAAGACTAGTAGTTTTAAAACATCAGTGCCCTTGGGAAATAATACTGATCATTTAATCTGGAAACATGAAGAATAATAAAACTTTGGAACGTAAATGCACTTGAAGAGGTTGCTAAAAAGTCCAAATAGTTTTGAGATTATTTACTTATTGGAAAAAAATACTTCAAAACAAGACATTAATACTGAGTATTTAAATATGGTAAGAAAATAAAGATCATATAGCAGAGTTAGTCAACCCTATGGTAGAATCTTAGCTAAAATTAAATGTAAAATTGAATATAAAATTAAATATAAATTACAAATAAAATTGATGTGATATTTTATAGTGGTATTATCTGACACTGATACTTCCTGCACAATATAATAGGACTCCATTTCTTAGTGTATCGTTGAATAATATTAGGAATTGAATGAGAAAAGCACTTGAATTAGCAGAGCAAAATGGTAATAAAGTTTCAGGATGAAAATAATCACACTCAAGGAAAGATGGAAAAAACATTGTTAGCTTGTCTCCAATTCTGTTGCTATCATTTAAATGTCCATTGTATATAGTTTGATCTTTTTCAATGAGTCCAGAGTCTTTTTTTGCATGTTTTTGGTTCAAAGGGCGCTTCCAAAGAGAACGTGAATTTTATTTTCAGGGGCTTTGGGAAACAACCCCTCCTCTTTCCTCACCTCCCCTGCCCTCCCCTTCCCTCCCTTCTACACCTCAGTCAGTTAAGGGAGAAATAAGTGCCAAGAGAGTTATAGGTGCCTCTTAGGGATTTGTTAGCAGCCTGGAGTGCCTGCCTGGCACTAGTCTCAGGTTACAGCTGCATGTTTATGCTTAAGAGGTTGGCCTCCTATTATCTTAAAGGAAAGAAAAATTGTGGAAGCCCTGTTTCTTGGCTTGGGTTCAAGAAGAAATACACTCTAAGAGCCCATAAATGTCCCCCAAATTCCTTCTATGTCCAGAATTACCGTCGATAGTTTTGGCCTATATAGGTATAGTTTTGATTGCAAACTGCTTTGCGACAATGGCGTATGAAAGCAGCTTCCCTTACTGGGGGGAAACTGGGACAGAAAATGGGGCTGCCTGAAGAGTAATTAGGAACATTTCAGCACACAGTCACACCTTTCTGTTCCGTTCCCCTGCCAGCCAGCCCTGGCATTATCTTTTCCTTCTACTTGAGAAACTGGGAAAGTTAGAGTCTCACAGGGGATTCTCAGTCCCACCTCACATGGGGGATTGTGTGGAAGGCAGGGTGGATGTCACTTCTTTAGATCTCTTAACTTAGGGACTGGAATATAGCAGTCAGGACTTGGAGGTCAAATCTTATAGGGTGTAGTTTAATGTACTTCCTGTAGACTGAAAACATTTTTTCCCTGAGGTTAGAATATTATTTTCTTCATTTAAAAAAAAGAGAACTTTAAAAGTATTGTTGTTTGCTTTGTGTTTAAATCATTATTTGGAGCTGGAAAGATAGCTAGTTGGAAACAGTGCTTATCAGCAAGTCTGATGACCCAATTTCAGTCTCTAAGACTCATGTGATAGTTAGAGAACTGATCGACACAAGTCATTTTCAGACTTCAACATGCTTGTTATAGCTGTCTTAGTAGATTATAAACAACCCTGAAGGCTTTGACTATATCCCAGAAAAGAGCTTTGGTGGATGTGATATTTAATTTGTGAGTATGCCTCAAAGTTACCTGGAAGGTGTGTGTGTATGTGTGTGTGTGTGTGTGTGTGTGTGTGTGTATGTGACAAACACTTGTGATTTCCTCTGAAGGAGGAGCTATATAGCAAAGACTCTGGTAGCAAAGTTCCTTAGATAACTACTAGAATGCTATCTAAACATGGTGTTCATAGTACATTATAAGTTTGGTGACCAGGGGTTTTGTAGAGGTAATGGGAGTCATGGCTTATAATCAAAGTGATAGGTCATAATCTCCAACTTTTACTGTATCATAGTGAGGATGTGAGGGACCCATTTCATATAGTCAAAGCAGAAATCAAAAGACTCACCAAAGGGAACTATTAAATGGAACAACTTATTCTATCAAATTTTGGAAAAAAAAAAAAAAAAAAGCTTTTGAAGCATTTTCTTTTCTTTTCAAAGCATATTCAAAGTACATTTCTGTTTGTTATACTCTATGTCTACTGTTAAATGACTAGGAGCCCATGAGTAGTAACACACACACACACACACACACACACACACACACACACATCCAAGTTGTAATTATTTATAAGCAATTACTAGGAGGTGGCACAGGATCTTAGGTAAGCCCTGGGCTACGGAAAGTAAACCTCTGGAGCACTTGCACATACAATTTGTGCCAGGTGTGTGAATGTGAAAGGGAAGCTGCTTCTACTAATTTTATTAGCAACAGACTATGGGACCATCTGTCCTCTAGTAAAATAAAATACTAAAGGATTTAAATCAATAATTCTTTTTTTCCCAAACATTATTTTTGGTATCTGTATATGTAGTGAACTTCCAGTGTTTAGAACTAATGAAGAGAAAAAGCAGCACAGATGATAAATAACACTAATGCTAGAAGAAACTCAGCTGCCTAATCCTACAGTCACTTAGGACAACTTTCAGGCGTACTCAACAGATTAAATCTCACTTTCACCCAAGCTCTTTTCTGGGGTACAGCCAAAGCCTGCAGGGTTGTTTATAATCTATCACGCCAGGAATTCACTGGCAAATAGTTGAGAGTTAACTCTAACAAGTAGATATGCTTCTAGAAATCTGCTCCTAAAGTGACTCATGTTTTACACTTCTTTAATGGTTTTTTTTTAATGAGACCTTCTGGAAGATTTGTTTTTTTGCTTGCTTGTTGTGTCAATGACTAATCATAAGAATTGATCTACTCTTTCTACTTCTGAGATGTTGTGTTTAGGTTTTTATTGGTCCCAGATTTCCTTCTCTTTCCCAAAGTTCACAGACACAGCATGGAAACTGATTGCTGCCTTTGGATGCTCCTCAGGTTTTTTTCAGGTTTTAATGCCTTCCCTAGTAGCAAGGATTTCCTCAGCTTCGGTTTCATGAGGAATTGTTGAGGAAAGTTACAATAAGATGGCTTACTGGTAGGTCATCTTTACATCTCAGTATGAAAACATGTAATATGAAGAGAAAGTGAAGTCACTTAAAATGTACCTGTAACAAATTTCATACATGGAAACAAACCAATATATTCATCTAAAACACTCCATAGATTACAACTCTACTTAAAACATACTTTACTCTTTGACAAGTTTCATGATGTAGCCCGTGTTTATGAAATACTTTTCTTCAATAAAATTTTCATAAATTTATGATGTTTGTCGTACCAAAAAAGAAATTTCAAGAATAGATATTTTTGGATTGAGTAACGTCTATTATTTAGGAAGAAGTTCATTAATAGGATTACGTTTAAACTTTGTCAGTTATAAACATTTACTTTGAAATATGAATTGTTTGGCTTATCCTAGCCTGTTGTGTCTCACAGTTAAGAGTAAAAGCATACTCTACTTAAGTAAAGACAGATGCTTATATCTGGGAAGGATATATGTATCTTAGTCTTTCTACTATAGACTTTACATATACTAAGTACATATACATATTCTAATAACAACATAGGGTTTGAAACTGAGAAATAAGTTTTCTTTGCTAGACAATTGCATTGAAAATCCAGCAAATTATTTTGCTAATAAAGTTTTATTTAAAGATATTTAGGTTTTATATGTAAGTATATTAGAATGTTTAGATATTATATGTTAATAAATTACATAAAACTAGTATATATAGATAGGGTCCATAATATATGCTATGGCCGTTGAATATTATCTTTTCTTCTTTGGATTTTGTTTACTTATTTTTGTTGGATATTATCTTTCTTTAAGTTTCAAATGTTATCCCCTTCTCATCCTCTCCTGGAACCCTGTATCCTATATCCCCTCCCCTGCTTCTATGAGGGTGTTCTCCTACTCACTTACCCACCCACTTGTGTCTCCCTACCTCTAATTCCCCTACACTGGGGCATCAAGCCTTCATAGGACCAAGAGCCTCCCTACCCCATTGATGCCAAATAAGGCAATTTTCTGCTACATATGGGGCTGGATCCATGGGTCCCTCCATGTGTACTCTTTGGTTGGTGGTTTAGTCCCTAGAAGCTCTGGGGGGTCTGGTTGGTTGATATTATTGTTCTTCCTATGGGGTTGCAAACTCCTTCAATGCCTTTAATCCTTCCACTAACTCCTTTATTGTTACCCCGAGACTCAGGGTACAAGCATCTAAGCATCTGCATCTGTATTGGTTAGGCTTTGGTAGAGTCTCTCAAGAGACAGCATGAAGCTATATATCATTCATATATATATATATATGAATATAATATATATATATGTATATAATACATCTATTTATGGTACATTATATTCAAGCATATTTTATATACTTACATATAAAATACTTGAATATATACAAAGAGATATGTCTTCGTTTAACATTCAAAAACATGTAGTTAAACAATATTAATTAATGTTAGTTCTTATATATATTATATATATATATATGAAGTAATTCTATACAATATATGATATCTCCTGTAGTTAATGTTGTCTATAATATATTATGCACACCTTCATATACATATAGGGTAAACAGGAGGCTGATGAGGAATTTGTTTACAAATGATGCAGAGAAATGTTATTTCTGCTATATTGATCAATGCAGAGAAGACTCTAGAAAACTATCTACAGTTTGATCTCAGTTAATAATGTAGTAAAGTTTAAGTAAACAGTAAGAGTTCTTTCACAAGGACTATGAAACTACGAGGTCTGATTAGGTGAGTCATATAACAGCTATGTGCTCCATTGGTTAGATAGTTCAGAAGAGGGCACCCTGGTCTTGACATTTGATCTCTTCAAATTGAAGAGTATTTTCCATCTCATTTCATTCCCAGTGTTGTGGAATATCAACAAAGGCAAAGTGACCCTTGTAAGTTAAAATGCCACACAGAAACTGATATCCAAACTATCTTTCACAATGACTTCAATTATCCCTTTTATGTGTATAAAATATATATGAGAAACAAGCTTCCCACACGCAGAAGGAATAAAACATTCCTTCTGCTCTTTCTATGTTCTTCAACATACTATTGCTTTCTTGACTTATGTGTGATAAACAGAGATTTATAGCTTTATAAATAAATAATGCAGCTGTAAGGAGAATTTCCACATATAAAACATATGTTAATTTCTTAAATCATACTCAACTAGATATCAATGATACAAACCCTCATTCCTTAGATGACATGTTAAAATAGATTTAAGAGACACTTATAAATATTAATACCTCACTACCTGACATTAATATAGCCAAGTAAATTCTTCTCTAAATTCTGGCAACTAAAAATGACAAACATTTATAATACTGTAGACCTTTGAGGATTTCAGCTCTAGATAAACTACCCTGACTCATCTGGATAGAGGTTTTGGCAGAATTGAAAGTGTCTAATATGCAGGCACTGATGAAAAACATTCTAAATCATAAGGTATTTATGCTTACATCATTGCCAAGCTGATTCATCTGTGTAGGATATATTCTTTTTGCCAGAGATATCATGTATCATCTTAGCTAGAAACAGAAAATCAAATCCCGTTATGATTTCTCAGGGTTTATTCAAATACTTTCCCCTTGTGGAATTTTGTCAGGTAAACCTTACTGCTTACCACATGTAGTCTTAAAATTTTTTCATTGTGATCAGTTCTCATTTTGGCATTTTGCTGGATCTGGCCTTATGTGCCTGGGGTTATACTAAGAATGTTGAATTTGAAGTTTATAATACTTGTCACATTATTGTTATTATTAATAACCAAGGAGATTTCTGCATTCAATATTTTATAATTTTTTTAAATGAATACACATACACATATGTCTTGATTTGATAGAGTTTTACATTACAAACTAAATCACAAAGTTTTAAAAATAACGTGATTTGGTTAAGCTTAAATAAGCATTTTCTTTATGGACAACAAATTATCAGACACCTAATTAATATGTTTAAACATCTATAAACGTTTAAAGTATCTATAAACACCTAGCACTGTATTTCTTCTTGTTCTTTTGAAACATTTACTGTTATTTTAGGACTAGTCATCAATAAACAGAAGTAAACATTGGTTTTGAATACATTCATGAATCTATCCTTGCTTATATTTCATTTTACAATCCTACTCTGAGGATTATCTGAGAAAGCCAGAAGGACAAGCATCCTAAATCCAGGCATTGTTAGCTTTATGAGCATGTTAAACACCAATTACATCATGCACAGTCTTTACTGAAAATGAGCCTTAGCCACTAAAATATTTAGCTTTCGTTCATGCTGTGATTAAGTAATGTGAGAACCTTATAGGCTGACGATATATAGAAAGATTGTGTGCTGACTGTCAGCAGGAAAAGCCTCAATTAAACCAAAGCATGTAACATTCCTCACAAATCCCAAACAAGTCTGGGAATACTGGCTACCTGGTGTGCTTGTTCTCTTTGAGTGCAAATACCTGTCTGTTTACTTTTGTGGTTATTGTTTTGTTTCCTGAATTAAATTCTGAAGTAAAGTTCAGTGATGCTTATCTCTGGGAAGTTGTGGAGCTACTTAATTTCTGGACTCACTTTTTAAACATTCCTCTCTAATGGCACTGACCTACCTGAATATCATTCACATCCTTCCTGTTCTAATTCTGTCTGACAAATTATTTTTGGTGTTTTTAAATATATATGCATGTATGTATTTACTTAGCATGCACATTTAAAATATCTTTAAAAGTACAAGGTAGGTTTGGTGGAACTATTAAGGATTCTAATTACTTTTATTTTGTACAATCAATTTCAAGAAGTTATGAATCTTTTCAGTTCATTGTACTTAGTAAAATCAGGTTTGAATATTGTTCCTTGAAGATTAATTCTAAGCAGCTTTAAATACTATAATTTTATGTTTCTTATTTATCATGAATTTTAAGAAGATTTAAATATTGAAATGCTCTTTGTGATCACTGGTAATAAGTTAGAGTGCCAGAAAGCTAAGCTTTCAGTCCTTTTTCCAAGCTTTCACATCCCTTTTCCTCACCTTAAGACTCTCTCTATCTTGATTCAGTTCCCAACCAATTTCTTAATCTTGTTTATCTTCTTCTTGCAAAAGCAACAACAGAAGCACTATTTTTAAAACGAAAAGTAAAAAAAAAAAAAAAAAAAAAAATCCAAGCAGTCAAGCATGTGACTAATCCTGAGCCATACATCTTAATTTAAACTTTGACTCAACTCTCCGAGGAAGTTACTAATACACTGTCGTCCCCAATCTTTGGATTCCGTAATTGACCTACAGAGTTCTGGAGTCATTTTAAAGGGAGAGATTGTGTTGCCTTCTTATCAGACAACAGGTAGTACAGCAGCTTCTTTCTCTATTGTTTTCAACTCTGACAACTAAATTGTTCCAGCAGATTCTCAGACAGCTTAGTCTCTCCACAGTGCCCTGCTTTCCATAAAAGCTACTGGTATATGTTTATTGACTAGGTCACAATTCCCACAGGTTACAAAGCATTGAGGGCGGAATGTAGCTCCACCAACCCTGCTTATCACTAAACTGTGTAATTCTGTGGAGATTACTTAAGAAAATCCTGTTTTTTGGTTGTTATTTTTTTTTCAAAAACTGGCCATCTAAAATATGGCACAAAGCATACTAATAAAATAAATCATGATGATGTCCCAGTCAACAATAACAACAACAACTTCACAACTGCCTTGTAACATTGGTATCTGATTCCAAGTGACAGTCTAATTTTGTTGGAGAAATTGATAAGTTGTGACAAAATGGGGAGGGGGATGAAAAGCTAACCTAACTTCATTGAATCTTTACCACCTAGATGTACTAGACTTGTCATCTTCAATAGCAGGCAGGGAGAAGAGCTAATGCTATGAATATTGTGACTTTGTTTTGAGCATTATTTCTTTTGAGGAATCACTGCTGTACTTCCCTAGTTAAAAACTTGGGAAGAACCACTTGGCCACTGAGATTAACATAAAAGATACCTTCCTACTGATATTTCACAGGATACTTTCCACGTTTCTGTTTACTTATCACATCATTTTGTGTGATGCTCACATCTACTCTAGTCATTAATAGAGAAACCAAGCAAGGTAGCTTAACCCACTTGCCCTTCCATTGGCAATTCTAAAACTCCCCAGGGCTTCTCACCACAAAGTCACCTGGGTGGTTTCTCCAGCTGCTGAAGGAAAGTGCTGAAGAGTTAGCTATGCAGGGGAATAGCCCTCAGTGACTCTCACACAGGTCTTCAGTGTAAACAGCTCAGCTTCCTCAGCCTTCACAGAGGACCTTTCTGAGTGATCTAGTCAGTCTTCTAAAAATCTCCAGGGGAATTGGAGTGAGTACCCATTACCAGTACTCAAAGCAGTACCTTAACATACTCTGGGTGGCCTGCCTTCCTACCTCAGGTCTTCACTCCCATACTGGTGCTACTAGAGCTTTCCTAAATAAACTACTTGTATATACATCCCTACTCAGGTCTACTTTTGAGGAAATACACCCTAAGACACTGGAGGACAGACAAGATTGATATCTGCTAAATACTACAGAACTACTAAGTGTGGAAACAAGGCTGGAGCCAAAGCCTTTGGCTTTCTGACATATGTACCAGGCTAGGTTGATCCTTGGTGATGGCCAGTACTTGATAGTACTGGTTCCATGCCTTCTCACTATAGTGAAATGCAATTGTCAAATGGCTTTTTGAGAAAACTATATACTATCATCAGTAAAAAACAAAGAAGCATACAAAATCAAAACCAAGGAACATGAAAGGCAGTACTTACCTAGCATGACGAAAGGGACTCCCAAGAAGGTGGAATTGTATTTTCCACCAGTAAGATTGATGATTCCAGCTGCTGTGAGAGTAGCTAGGCTTATGGTCACCAATCCAAGTAGGCCTAACCAGGGTTTGCTGCGGACACAGTCCTGCATAGAGCAGCACAGAATGGCCATGGTGACTACCAGGATCAGACTGGTGACCAGGTAACGTTCTGATACGCGGCTGGTCTTCTGGAAATCTTCCCTCAGTGACGAGGATGTGTACGGGTATATTTTGACTTTGCTGTTGGATTTCTGGAATAGTTTGACAGTGTCGCAGAAGCTGGACTCCCACCTCTCAGCTACCATGTCATTGAGACTGTTGATTGATTGCAGATAGTAGGTGAGCTGAATGGCCTCTGCAGATTTCACCCGATCCTTGATGTGTACAGTGACACCTCCAAGTTGGTGCCCATTATAGACAGCCCTTCCATCCTTTAAATGAGTGATCGGATATGTGATAGCAAAATTGGTCCGATTGGTGGCCCGAGCATTCTTTAGCTCTTCCAGGACATGTACTATGTCATCCACAATGCAAGTCTTATCATTATTCAGGACACATATGTGGGCAAATGTATAGTTAAAGCCAGGCCTTGGAACCTGGATCTTGGTTACAGCAGTATGCAACTAGGGAAGAAAAACAACAGTTAGATTTTTTTTAATGGACAAGTAGATATTATTAATACATAATATTCTTGAAATGAAAAAATTATTTTGGGGGAAAGGGAAAGTCATTGATTGCATTTCTAAGGCAGAGAGAGTTTAAATAAAATGTTTTGCCCATAGTCCACAAATGTGTAGTAAGGATGTAAGACATATACTGGATCAGTAGTTTTCACAATGTGCAGCACCCAGGCTAGCAGCATCAACCCAACAGCTTGTGAGAAATGCAAATTCTTAGGCCCCCTTCCAGACCTGAGAAATCAGATTCTTTGTAGTACAACCAATATAGACCTTCTGGGGGGGATTTTGATGACTCTAACAGCTTAATTATCTTATCTAATTACTATCTACTTTAAAAGCCAAGGAGTTTACCTTGATAGCTGTGCTGGATAGTTTTATGTCAACTTGACACAAATGAGGGTTACCAGAGAGAAGTCCTCACTTGAGAGAATACCTGGATAAGATGGGATTGTAGGCAGGCCTGTAGGGCGTTTTCTTAATTAGGGATTGATGTTGGAGGGCCCAGCACATTGTAGGTAGCACCATCCTGGGCTGGTGGTCTACGGTTCTCTAAGAAAGAAGGCTGAGCAGGCCATGAGGAGCAACCCAGAAAGCAGCATCTCTCCAAAGCCTCTGCATCAGCTCCCACTGAAGATTACAGCCCTACTTGAGCTACTATCCTGACTTCCTTCTTGATGAACAGTGATGTTGACGTGTGAGCTAAATAAACCTTTGCCTCATCAGATTGCTTTAGTCATGGCATTTCGTCCAGCAATAGTGAACCCTAAGACAATAGCCTCTGTGTTCTCTGCTGTTCTTTGTCTGCATAGATGGGAAGGTCACTAAATGGTCAGACTCTAGCTGATAAAAATGGAAATTGTATTAAGGGAGCACAATGGGACTTGTATACACTTTAAGGACTGGAGCGTGCTAGAGTACTTGCCTACTATATGCAAGATGCTGGTTTCTAACCCAGGTATTATAAGAATTACTCTACACACCTTAACTAGTGTCAGATTGTAGTTGTGTCAATACAGTTTACAGTTGCCTTCAAAGTACACATGAGAAGATAACCCTACTCTTCCATGCCAAGTACAGTTCTAGGCATTACAACAGATCCCAAAGTACATGGGAACACTAGTCTTATCTTCTAGGTGCAGCAACTGAGACACAGAGAACTTAAATCATTTGTCTAACACCACATGCATCATAAAAGGAGGAACTGAGTTCTACCTAGCAATTTGAACAGGGCCTTTGTGTTTAGGCTCTTACCACATATACCTCTAGGCTGCAGAACTGCAATGAGGGTTTCTGCCAACAGATTTCTGAATTTTTGCTTTTATTACCCTGTTGCTAAAATTCACATATAAGTGTTTATAGAATCTAATATCTGAAGTGAGAAAACAGGTAGTATGTTTGTAAAGGGATTAAGAGGTTTAAATGAGCTACTACGATGTGCTAGGATATTATCACACTTTACCACCTCCCAACAATTTCATTTATAATGAGAATACCAAGGCTCATGGAAGGATTGAAATAGGGTTAATTGGCATCTTAGAATTGCATCATCTTACTGTTTTAACTATAGATGCATAGGACTCTCTAGTTAACTGTTTCAACTCCTCAGCCAGTTATTATCAGGGTAGCTTTGTCTTACCTCTGTAAATGTGGCCAGTCTGCAAAATGAGGCCAATAGGAGACACGTGTTGGGGTGTTAAATAAACAAGTGTATCTATGGCTGTGCCTAACAAGAGTGAACTCTCCCCGGGTGTCTGCATGATCCTTCTATATCTTCTCTCAATCTGTTCTAAATGGGTTATTGGTTAAGATGTTTAGCTGTGCATGCGTGTGTCTGAGTGAGTGGGATAGTAGGCTTTTCTGAAAATGTCTGAGAAACACCAGCTGTTGAAGTACTTTACTTAGCCCAGAGATGGAGTTGTTCATCCTAAATCCAGTGTCTCCTTCCCCTACATCTCTTCTTGAACACTAGCCCTTAGGTTCAGGAAATATGTTGCTGTATTATGTCTAGCTAAAATATTTTCATTTCTTTCCCATACACATACAGTCTTTCAGATATACCTAGGAGCCTATTTTTATAATTTGAACCATATGCCAAAGTTTTGTGTTAGCATTTTGGAATTAATTGCCAGAAAAAATGTCTTTCAGTGGTTTTAAGCTCTGCAAGAATCTTTCTGTCCACCCTTGTCTAAGCACGCTAGCAAGTCTTGATTAGGATCATTCCTAGTCACAAAGGTTTCCAAATTTAAAAGGTTATTTTGGAAGAATAAAAATAAAGAAGGATGTAAAGATGAAATAATTTTGACAAGAGGTAAAGACTTTAGGGGAAAGAGTCAGAGTACACTAGAGGAGTGATATTGAAAGCATATGTATATATTCTGTGTGATAAATCTCTTTTAGAATGATTAGTAAAATACTTCAAAAGAAAAAGATTGCCAAAAAAGATGATGTTAAGCCACATAGCTGAACCCAATTACAGTAGGGGATATTTTTCCATCCATTCTCTACAATGATCGGGCCCTGCTTGTTGAGGAGGTATAAACTATTTTGCAATCTGCCAACTATGCAGTTCTACTACAAAGACCTCTGGGATTACCCATGGAAGGAAGTAGACAGTATATTAACCATTGTCCTATCAGACAATTGCTGAGAGTCTTAGAAAATGGGAAGGAACCTTACTGAAGTTAGAGATGGAAGATTTCTTAACTCAGCAGTAGAGACATTGTGAGATGTAGTTGCCTTGAATTTCTGATGGGGTTGTGGGTAGTACATGTGTCACTCTTGTTTCTGAGTAGTCGGGTGACACAGAATGAATGACAAAGCAGCTGGGTGGTGTCAGGCCACCCACCTGGTAGGGAGAGCCTGCGGAATTGCACTGTGAAATAAGGTGAGAAGACAGAATGGAAACTGAAAGTTGAAACTCCACTTTGTGACTTTTGAAACAACTCAGGTTTCATCATTGTTTCTAATGAGTACATATCAAATGTAAACCCATTTCACTCTTGGACATTTGCAGAGTCATGGTAAGATATCTTGCACATAATACTTAGATATCTACATATATATGTGGCCTTAGAATGTTCTGATTTACTCTCCTGAAGGAGCCCCAATGAGAGAAGTAGAATCCTGATATTCTAAGTTTTGATAAAATGTATTTGCAGGATTTTGTGAAAAAGAAAAATCCAAAGAATATTAATATAAACAGCAGCAATCCACATGAATATAGTAATATATTAGTTTAGATGTTTTCAGAGAAGAAAAGGGAGAGAAAACAAGACAAATTAATAGCCTTGACCCTTAACATAATCTGAATCTGTCACATGGGTCAGTAGAAAATCTGTTTGTATGACTGTTATATGACTATGTATAGAAGCCATTAAGCCAACACACAATAAGTACTCATAAAAAGTACTCAACAAATATACTGTGTTATCAGTAATATGATAATTTTTCATGACTTTAGTGTGCATGCATTCATGTATGCAAAATCACATGGAATAGAGTGTACAAAACAATGAAGAGATTTTTAGCAATACACAACACCAAATGCTTTGTAATAGTAAAGACCAAGTCTCCATAAATCCTAGCAGGATTTAAGCCTCATCTTTAGACACCAATATTGCATGACAATATGAACAAAAAAATAAAGGGGTGAGTTCTGAGTTCATACTTTTTCTATTCTTCCTACAGTGTCTGGAATTGCTAGGTAAAGGTTTGCAGGCTTACTTAGAATTTCTCCTTATCTGATTAGAAGGTGTGGGACTTTCAGCATGGCTTTTATGCTTACCTTAGGTATCCTGGAGATCTTAGGGATGCCATTCTATTTCTTTACGTACAAGACTTCAGATAGCACAGTTTCAGTAATAAAAAGGGTATTGACCTAGCTGATTCTATTATTATTATTGAACATAGATTCTTCTCTCATACAGTACATCCTGACCACACTTTTCCTCTCTCCACTCTCCCCAGCTCCCACCCTTGTCCCCTCTTCCCCAGACCCACTCCCTGTCTGTTTCCTCCTCAGAAGAGAGCCTGCCTCCAGAGACAATAACTAAACACAACAAAACAAGATTCAAAATATGAATAAGCAAATGCCCTCTTGCCTGGACAAGGACAATGCAACCCAATAGGAGGGAACTAGCCCAAGAGCATGCAGAAGAATAAGAGATACACCTGTTCCCACTGTTAGGAGTTTTCACAAAACACCAAGCCAATAGCCACAACATATATGCAGGGGAGCTGGTGTAGATTCTTAAGAACCCACCACTGTATTTGTAATGTCATATTATTCTAAGATAAAATAGTATCTGTGAACTGTACAATAATATACTAAGTGAAAGAAAGTTAACATCATAAATGACAATTTGAGATTTATTAGAGCTACTCGAGGCACTATTTCCAACACTCTGACACTCCTTTTAAGGTAATGACAGATCTGAAACTAGATGAAATACAAAAAGAAAACAGGGCAAAGAAAATGGATATACTTAAAAGATTCTCTTCTCTGAGTGAGTTTTCATTCCGAGGAAGCACTGGCCTTTCTAATCCCCTTCTGCTAGAGCCTGGGACAAAGCCAGGATGGACTGCCGGTCACCACAGGCCAGTGTCTAATTTCCTTTCCACTTTTCCTTGGCACACTTGCATTTTCCTCAGAAGACAGCAGGACACCTTGTAGAGGAGGGTAGAGAGGGGATGTGGAGGGAAGGAACTGTCTGCTCCTGATTGCTGGTTACCATAGGAAAAATACCTGTGCAGTACAAGATCTGATGCAATATATTTCATCTCTTTAGATTTTTTTGGGAGGTGATGCTGTAAAGAGGGTGAAGGAAGAGGACAGGATATTGACCCTGACCACACAGGGCCTTTAGCATTCTTTGGGAACATCTTCAATCACACAGCATCTCAACTATGAGGAAAGACTTGGAGGAGATCTATATTCTCTGGTCCCTAGCAGGATGCAATTCAAGTCACCCTCCCCCACACACACACATTGGAACTTTGCACAGTCTCCCATTTCTCAGCTGCCTTCTTTTCCTAGTCCTCACCTCATTTTCTGCTGCTACTGAAGAATAAACTGCACACACTTAAAAAAATGAAGAGGGATTGTTGGTTTGTTTGGCTTGCCCTCAAATATTACCTTCCATATCACATTAAATCAAATTTACTTAGAAAGACCTTCAAGGGATAGGTTGATTTTTACCCACTACATGACTTCTGCACTGAATGCCTCCAAATTTCAGGTCTCCCGTTTCTATGAGTATTGTTCCTGTTATGGCTATTAAACAATGTTCATTACCAAATCTCCACCCCATGTCTTATGCACTGAATCCCTCCAAATTTTAGGTCTTAATTAGGTTCTATATTCTTCTGCTGTAGGTGGACAGATAGTAACTGGTAAAATATCCTTACCCAGGTCACATAAAACCACCTTGAAGTGGATAGATCTGGTCGCTGCAGTTCATAAATTACGCTAGCTCACTTTGTGTTACGTTCTGTCTTTGCATGATCTCACTCTCACCCACTCTCTTTCCTCTTCTTTTAATAGCCATGCATTACATCAGAACACCAGAAGTCCAAAGTTGGGAACTGTTATCGTGATTCATTTGTAGAGCAGCCAAAAGCAAGTTAGTCATCCCTTAATAAGTGAACAGAAATAATCATTCTGCCTTTGAAACATTACATTTTTCAGAGGACACCAAATTTAAGCTGTGGATGAAGCCAAACAAGTGACTATCTAGTCACACATTTCCTTTTGCACATGCATGCATGGAATCATGCATATCAAACTGTTGCCTCTTTCAATACTGCAACAGCTACACAGGAAGACCTGTATCATGCCTGTTTTGATCCTTACTTCACAGGGGTAAATTCCCAGACCTTCGGTGTTGGCGCTGAAAATTAACCTGAATAATCTCATTTTGTAATTTCCCAAATAAGCTAAGTTTGTCTTCCATGACTTGGCTGGGAAAGGAGATCTGCTTTCAATGTGAAGTTACTGAAGCTGATATTAGAGAAACAGACCAAACAAAAATAGTCTTAGTGAAGGGGGAAAACAATTGCAATGTACTGTTGCAGTTCTGCCTGATTTCACATTGATCTGGATAAGAAAGATAATATAATGTAATTATTTCCATTATCTGGGAGAAAATTTCACTTAGTAAATTAAAAAAATCCTGATATCTGAAGATTCCTAGAAATCCGTGAAATTAAACTTTCTAATCAGGGCTACTATTTCTCATTCCCTTATGTCCTCACTTCGCTTTCATGGCCAAGCTTAAATGCTTGCTGAGCAAGATCATAGGTAATGAATCACAGGAGCAACACACATAGAAACAGGAGAATGTTGAACCTGGTTCACCAAATGGCAAAGGAGTCAAATGCACAGAACAGATGACAATTGTTTTTAGATTTAGGAAGAAGATCACAGCCAATCATGCAAGGGAAGTAAAATCAAGAAGCCAAGGACATTCAGGTCTAGAGAATGTGGACCTGAGTAGGAAGGATAGTGCATTAGGAATCAGATAGCTACTGTTTCTGGTTATTTAAAATAAAGAAAATTGAACCTTTAAAAATGCCACATTCCTTAGGGGTTTTCCTATCATATTCAGAATAAAACCCCAAGTTCTGACTGGGAAGAACTACATGGAGCGTTGCCCTTGCTGACTTTTCTAGATTTGTATTTTGCTGTGTTCCTACTGCTTATTCTTGGCTCTCATTCGAATGAACTTGTGGGACCTAATAAACCTGTGTGCTCATTTCCTTTACTTCTCTTTAATCATATGCCCGAATAACACATTCAGTTAAAAAAAAAATCACCATCAACATCTTATTTTAACTTCATTCTAGCACCAATTATAATATTCCACTGTCTCTTTGTTTCAATATTCTTCTATCCCCAAAGAAAGACAAATTCTGCTATGCTAGAGTACCTGCATGTTTGGTTTACTACAATATTGTTTTTCTCAGAATGCTTCTTGGAGCATGTACTGCATAGATGTGAAAAACATACATGGAGGAATCTGGAGAGTGAATGAACTTGTGCGTGTGTGTGTACATGCATACGTGTGTGTGTGTGTCTGTGTATGCATATAAACATGCTTGTGTGAAAGCCAGAATTTAAGCTCAGGTGTTACCCTTCAGCAGCCATTTGCTTATTTTTTAAGACAGGGTCTCACTGCATACCTTTGACTGGCCTGGAACTCACAGAGATCTGCCTGACTCTTCCTCTTAAATACTAAGATTAAAGGTCATCTTGTCTTTTCAAACAAAGTCTATTGCTAGATGTCCTGGTGTATACTTTTAATTGCAGCACACACTCAGGAGGCAGAGTCAGGCAGATCTCTGTGAATTACTATGAGGCCAGTCTCCTCTACATAGTATATTCCAACATACCCAGAGCTAAATAGAAATATCATGTCCCAAAACAAAACAAAACTGCCACAAACAAACAAACAAACAAACAAACAAACAAAAAACCCCATGTCTATTATTGGTCTGTAGCACACTGAGTAGTCTAGATTGGCTCAAGAAAATTGAACCTAAGTCCATTGGAAGAACTGTCTCTGCTCTTAGCTGTCTCTCAGGCCCAGAAAGTACAATATCTAACAAGGATGATAGTACTATATTCCAGACCAAGCACTTTTTATATATTATCACAATAACCCTTTAAGGGAAGGGATTATCTCTTTGTTTCAAAAACTGAAGTTGAATTAAATTAGATGCCTAATGTCATTGTCTTTGGGTTCCCAGTGAAGCTTGTTTGAAGGTCAGAGCACTATGCATGTAAGACAGTTAGAAGACAATCCTGGATGGCACTAGGGAAAGAATTACAATGTGAGACTGGGCTTGAGCTTCAATGAGTAGTTGTTATTCCCCTCTTCTATCTTTTCCTCTTTATCTATCAAGCTTATGATAATTTGGTTGTAAGAGACAGTATAGTGGTACTAAGTCAGGATTTTAGGGAAAAGCCAGTCCTATATTAGGAATTATTTTTACAAACCCATCCATGCAATTGTTCCTTTACCTCCACAAACAAAAGCAAATATGAGTAAGTTCTGAACATGAACCTCTGCATTGCAGCAACATTCATACTTTTGGTAGTTTTAGCTTATGGAAAAAGATCAAACTGCTATACAAGCCCACAACCATAAAATATTTATAATTGCAAATAACAATCTAAATTTATAGTTTATAAAAAAAATGCCTACAGCAGACGAGTTCTTTGTCATGTTACACTTCTCTTTGAATGGACATTAAGGATGAGAACAATGAAAAGTAAGGATGATGACTTAACTAACACAGAACAGAATGTTCTACTACCTGATGACATGCAAACATCTCTCTCATGGACCATGAAACTTAGGATGAATGTCTGATGCAGAGCATAACAGAGAATCATATCAGATAATACATTTCCTTCTAGAAATAATTTTCCTCTGAAGGTGCTCACATAAAGCTAATAGTCTTAAAACTTAAAAGAATATTTTAACTGGTACTTTCATTTTTTGACCTGAAAACAAATGGCCAAGGCTAAGATTATTTCTGTGACTCAGCCTGCTAAGGCCTTGGCTCTTCTGAGATGTATTGTTAATGGTAGCATAGTGTCTTGGTGGAGACATGCTACCTGGCTTCAAATCACAGTATTAGCATTGGTGCATATATGCCTCAGTTCTTCATCTGTAAAATGGGAATGATGATGGTGATGAAATCTATATCATTAGGACTGTTAGAAAATAAACTAAAAATCAAATGTCATTTTTCAATAGTTTCTGAAACACAAATGTGATTCAGAAAATGTCTGAGAGCAAAAAACAAAATGAACAAGCTCCATCTGTATTTTCTGTTTACTGTGCGGCTACCATTTTCCCCTTTAAATAAAGGGGAAAATTTTTTTCAGTTACTCTTGAAAAGAATACTCAATAAAATGAAATTTCGGTCAGTAGATTATGGGGCAAGTGGAATTATTGACATGTATCACTGTAAATATTTTAAAAGAATAACTGGATATCGTATACTTGAAAGCTGGCACTTGGGGCTGCTGAGGTGTCTTAGCAGTTAAAAGCACTGGCTACTCTTCTAGAAGACCCAGGTTCCAGCTGCAGCACCCTTATAGAAGCTTGTAACACCAGTCCCAGGAATCTGATGTCCTCTTCTGGCCTCTGTAGATATTGAGTGTGTACAGAGTACATAGATATATATGCATGCAAAATACTCATATGCATAAAGCATTAAAGAAAAAAAGAAAGTTGACACTTGTTAATTGCAGCACAGGCTTACTGCCATGTACTTTACAATAGCTCTCTACTGAGATAACTGTGCATGTAAATTAAAGAAATATAGATCAGCCAAAAGAAAGTAGTAGATGTTAAGGAAGCAATGCAAAAGGTACCAAGTTCTTTGTGATAGTATAAAGAATGTTACATGTATTACCTCATTTAATTACCATACTGAAGAAGTAGAGACTATAATCTCCATCTGTAGGCAAGGAAACTATGTTTCAAGGAATTTAATCAGCTTGCTCCAGATCTCAAATTTAGCAAGTAGACCAACCCAGATTTAAATCTTGGACTCAGAAGATTGACCCCTAATGGGAGTTTCTTTGGCAAAGTAGACTATCTTTGTCTCAGCTTTGGACATTTAGATATTGATTAATTTAGTTTCTGTATTAGACTGAATTATAGTTCAGCACAGAATAGAGGACACTTGCATAGCAAAGTCAAAGGGTCAAATATGACAAAACAGCCTATGAGAAGCAAACACATTCTGTCTTGCTTTGAATTATGAAGCCCTGTAAACCCTAGATATTCCAATAGAAAACTCAGAGAGAACTACATTACCAGTGACAAGCATGTTCAACCAACCAGGCAGAAGAAAACATGTGGAAAGAGTAACGTCCTTGGCATCATGCTTGTTTTCTGTTGATAAACCAGCCTGCCTCTATCTTGGGCATGAAAACTATCTAATAGTAAAGACAAAGTAGGTTCATTCTTATTTATGACTAAGCCTCTGTTTCAAGGATTGGACCATGCTTCACCTATAACATTAACTGCAAATGGTTCTACATTGCCTATTCCAGGAAACAGCAGCCATGCCTTTGTTTCACAAGGTTGTTATAACCAATTTGTTATGCCTTTTGACCCCTACTTATTTGCCTGCCATAGTCCCCATTTGGAAACCTACTACTCTTGAGATATAAAACTCCTATAGTTCTCATGTCCAGTGTAGACCATTTGAACTCTACCTTAGTATAAGACAACATGTGTACACAAATAAAACTTACTTTAATCAATTTGACCTGATTTTGGTTAGTAATGTTTCTCCTAACATCTATGGGGCTGATACTGTTACAAACAACTGGTGGGAGGCATGCAGACAGATAAAGAAGAAAAGTTTTATTTGTAACAATGAATATCAGCTTTAGATTTACTGTAAAACATCAGATGGAAGACATAGGTATTTGGGAACTCAAGTAGCATCATTTTACAGAATGTGAAAGAGTTTATCAGAGGCGTGGACAGAGGTTTGGAACTTCAGAGAAGACATAGCAGGTGGGAATTGTGATCATAAAGTTTGTATACAAATGGTTTCTTGTTTCTTATTTTGTTCTTAAATTAAGAACATAAAAATACTCTTATATTAAAGTGTCCGGGACTTAAAGAAACTCAAGCTGTTGGTTAAACCATAGAGGAAAATTAAAGAGCCAAGAAATGACCACATGGTCTTATCTGCTGAAGTTGGAAGATAAATTTTTACTTAAGTCAACTGGAAACCAAGGAAAGGTTGTAAACAGGGGACTAGCTGATCAGAATAGTTTCCTGAGCAGACTACTATGCCTAAAATATGGTAGCTGGATTAGGAAGAACTGAAGCCTTGAGACAGAGTATGAAACACTAGTGCAGGATCTACTATACTACTGAAAGTTTGGAACCCAAATGGTCATACTGGCTTGAAGAAGGTGGAGGAACGTCTGTGTGATTTTACAACCTTATGCCAAGAAGTAATCTAGGCAGTAAAATGGAAAATACCTTTCAGGCCCAAGGTACTTATGAACTATTTCAGCTCCATTTCTTGAGTTTATGTCTTAATAGGCCACCTATCAACTAGAGATTTACAACTGTGCAGATTTAGTTGGTGTGGCCCTTAAGTTTTCTGCATGTACACTCCCAAAAGGCAGACATTAATCACACAAGCACAGAAATTCCTGGCCAATTGTTTAAAGTTATTTGGTAGCAGATGTGTTTGGCACCCTGTTTAAATCCTCTATCCCTTATCTCTTGAGAGCACACCTGCCCAACTTCAGATGCCAGCACACACACTCTTCTTTGTAAAAGAGCCCACTTTGCCATCTGCTTGGCAAGCCAGAAGTGCTGGGAAATTAACATTCTTTGGGAGCAATCTTCAACCAATGGCAGATGGGAGTTGATGTTGTAAAATCTAACTCCATTTCCATGGGGTGGGGGGGCGGGATCATGCTGTGGTATGTTTTAAATTGGCTTCCCAGAGCTTCCCTAGTGATATTATGATCCAGATGCCTTCAGCAATCCACTCACCTGCTGAACTCCCCACCCTTTTAGGCTTTCCCTCTTCTTTGGCTTACTTCTTTTTTCCACATCTAATTATCCTTCAAATAAACTGTCTTTGTGTGATTTCTTGTTCTAAGATTGGCTTGCAGGGAAACATAAACTCAAACAATGTTCAGTAATGAGTAATGCCTTTGGAATGTGCATTTTAGTGTCCTGAAAACACTAAACTATTCCAAAACCACTGTCCCATGTCTTGGATATTCAAATATAGTTATGTAGTAAAGAAACTCATCACTGAGAATAAACAAAATCACATGACCATCTCTTCATGTCCAATCTTTCCATATTTCCCCATAATGATACACATAGGAGGTATGCAATTAATATTTATTTAGGTAGTTTTGAGAAGTTCTTTAAAAAGCAAAGTTAAGAATATGGTAGTTTTAGGGTATGTTGATGGCAAGGTTGTATTGTAACTCCTCAAGAAGGGCTTAGGTCTGCATCTTGCAAGGAATTGGAAATTGTAGAATGATATAATTACACGTCTTTCTCTTGCTGATGATTAAAGCCACTATTTCTTTGACTTTTACTTATTTAAAAGAAAAAAAAAACCAGAAAGCAACAAAAACTCCTCAAGCTTAGCAATATACTTAGAAGTTTCTTTGCATCCTTCTGGAACATCTCAGTAGGTCTCAGGCTTCAGTGTTCTCCGTTGACAGCAAATGCTGGCGGGTTGCCTAAGTTGGATAAGAGTCCCTATCTTTACATTTCTGTATTTCTGCTGTTATGGCAGTAGGTGTGTGGGAGAGAACAGCTGATGTGTTCACTGGATTCTTTCCCAGGCAGTGATGTGTCTGGGGAGTATGTGCTGGTAGAGACAAATTCTCTATGCATCATTTGTGCTGCCAGTACAGGTGTTGAAAGTCTCCATGGTGGCAGTGTGTTGGACTTCAGTAAAACTGAGTGGATTTGTCTGCCAAGATTTGGGCTACCTTTCTTCTTGTTGGTATTCACCATTGTTGGATGCCTTGTAATCTTCCAACCTATTGACAAGGTCGATGGTTAGAGGGTATGTGCATGTGTATACTCTTTATTACTGAGGTATAACTTGTCTATTGTAAAGTATCCATGTCTTGAATGTACAGCTTATGTATATCTATAAAATTACCCAAAAAAGTATCCCTCAGATCAAAATATAAAATATCTATAGCACCAAAATGACCTTTTATGTCCCTTCCCAGTTAATACTGCCACCAATTATAGAGAAAAAATTGTTCTGAAATCTATTAGTAATGATTAGTTTTGTTTGTCTTGAGCTTCCTATAAATAGAATTGTATAGTATTTACATGCATGTGTAGTGTGTCTGTAACTCATTAAATAGCCTTTACATTCCATTTTTCTTATGCTTTTAGGTAGTTTCTCTTATATTCAATGTGTTAGTAATTCGTTGTGAGAAGGTACTACATTTTATTGTCCCATTTTATGTTGGTGTACCATTTAGGTAATTTCCTTTTTGATGTTTTTCTAAATAAAAAGTCCATGGACATGGCCTCTAGAGGACATATGTAACTATTTTTTTAAGGCATATAGTGATGTACTGGCAATGCTCTAATAAAAATAGCTCTGTCATAGATTTGTAAATAGCTCCACAATTGCCAGCTTCAAGTTATTCACAGTATGTAAAGTAGAAAAAGATATGCCCAATGGGAATTCAGGAGCCAATGTCTGCATATGACTAGGTATATAAATTTGGGGTGAAATATTAAAATCAGCGAGTAAACACATATTTAAGTTAATTTTTAAAAAGTGTTTAAACCCTTTCACATCAGCATTAGCAATATGTTAGAGTTGAAGCTACCTAATATCCTCTGCAATGTTCAGTATTATTTATCATTTTAACTTTTACCATTCTAGTGTATGTCCACTGGTATCTCACTTTTGGCTTTAATTTGCATATCCATGGCGACTAAAGCTAACTTGGCACCTTTCCAAATGCTCATTTTCTATGCAGCTATTTTCTTGTACAAAATACCTCTTCTATTCAAGTCTTTTGCCCTTTGGGTTATTGGGTTGTTCAGTTTTTTTTTTTTCCCATTTACTGATTTTTAGGAGAAAAAGTTAAAGACTAGTGAGTATTATCAGATACACTGAAAGAAAGGAAAGCTCCAGAGGCAGCATGACCTTCTGGAAACAATCTGACATAGGATTCATACAGACTTCTGTTCATAGCCAACAAAATAACTTCCTGATGACCTTGAGCAAATAATCATCCTTGGCCCTCAGCTTCCTTATTGTCAAAACAAGATTACTATAATAAAGTGTTGTTGGTTCCTATCAGACATATCCATTATAGGTGCCCAGTTGTTCTTTTGTGTACTGAGAAACCTTCCTTGATCTCAATCAGAAAATGAGCACTGGCATCTTTGCCCAGGAGTGCTATCCATGAGGCAGATGATGGCCTAATTGAATGCCCAGAAATCTCATATTTTTGGTTCTCTAGTGATGTTATTGTCATAGAGCTACTGTCTTTCTCATTGTGTGAGGGCTATATTATTTGTAAAGAAAAGAAATGTTCCTTTGTGGCAAAGTTTGACAACATGAGATTCTCTGGGAACATCTTTGATATGGTCGAGAAAAGTGTCCATATGGTTTTTTTTTTTTTTTTAAGAGTCCTGCATCTTTGATTTACAGGAAGATGCTTCCATGAATCAGCATTATTATGAATCTATCTTGAAGGATGGCTCTGTAAATAGACAAGCTATATCCTTCTCCTTGTCTTTCTAGTCTGGATTTGTGAGAAGGAATAGCCTCAGCTTAGATATCTCCTCCAGGAAGGTTGCATTGAAAATTAAGATTTGGTCCTTCGTGAATACTTTTGTGTAGAAATGTCTATTTAAACACTTGCCATATTTTAATGGCAATACTCTCTTATTTGTCTAGGAAAGAGGTGAGATTCAGTCTATTTTATTCATGTGCTCACCACACTGTGTGCAAGAGAAGGCATATGATAGTCAAGACTAATATTCCAGGGAAATAGACAGAATATGGTCTCCTTAGCATCATCAGCATCCTTTAAGCAGCCTCTACTAAAATCTACTCAAATACTGAGAGGTTACTAAATGAAAAGTTCTGTCTCATTTTCATAGACCAGGGGAAAAAAGCAAACAAAACAAAACAAAGCAAAAACAAAACCAAGCAAACAAGAACCAAAACAGGAATAAAATTGAGTACACATTCTTGTATGTTTGTACAAGGAACCATGGCAGTTTAAAAATAAACATGTGTACTAATACTTTTCTAGCACAGTATTCAAGAGAATATACAAGATGATATTAATGTATGCATTTGTAGAAGTAATAGCACACTGGAACAAGGAAAAAGGAGTTTAAACATTGTCATTTTTTTTTTTACTGTAGAAGTAATTTTCTCAGAATCAATATAAAGCAGACTACAGACCTCAAATAAACTTTCAGTTCATTTAAGAAGTGGGTGAGCTTAGGTGTTACTCTGGTTTGTGCTGAGACATTGTGTAATAAAAGAACTGAGAATACAGCAAAATATCTTATAAATTATTTTCCATGTCAAGTTAACCACTTCAAACAATAGTTAAACTCTGAAATATGTTTAGTGCATATTTCACAGTGCTTCTGTATTGTTATAGTAAATACTAGCAGACTTTGTAGATTTCTTTTTAAATAACAAGCTAGGAAAACTGACATGCTAAAGGGCAGACTATTTTGAAATGGAAACATTTTCATATGTTTTGATTATTACTTTAGGAAGAAGACCCACAATGGGAAGCAAGTAATTCAATGTGGAAAGCTCATGGTAGAGTTTGACAGCTTTGACAGATGACCCTGCAAAAGAGTCTACTGGCCACCCACCATACTTCATCTCTGTCTTTGTCTACATAGAGTTTCAATAAGTCATGAGAAGAAGTTGCAAGGATTTTGACTATACATTCTAAATTATGATTTTTTTGGTGTATGCATTTGTTGCATGGCATTGGTATTTGTGCACGTATGTATGTGTATATGTACACATGTGAGGCTAGAGGAGAATGTCAGGGGTCCTGCTCTTTCATTTTTCTGCCTTATTCCTTTGAGACAGGGTTTCTCACTGAACCTGGAATTAGAATGGCATCCAGAAAGCCCCTGTGATCCTCCTGTCCCTGCCCCTCATAGTACTGCATTTTTAGGTGTGTGTATGTGGCTATAGTAAGCTTTCTACAAGGGTGCTAGGGACATAAAATCAGGTATTTATGCTTACACAGCAAGTGCTGTTACCCACTGAGCCACCTAATCATACTAGTTCAAAGTTTTAATTTTTTTCTGGGATTGGTTGTGCAAGACTGTAATGATAACTAGTAGGAAAGCTAAGGCAGGAGGACCAGAAATTCAAGGGCAGCCTTGGCTACGAAGCAGTTTCAAGGCGAATCTGGGACAACATAATGGGACCACATCTCAAAATAAAAACTGAAGAGACAACTGGGGATATAGGTTGATCCCCTGCCTAATCACTACCCCCTAAAAAAGGTTTTACTTATTTGATAAAAAAAAAGTGCAAGGGCAGTCTTCCTAACTTTTTTTTCATACCTTTGCTTCTGCACTTTCCTTTATTGTTGTGGGTACTTGGAAATGCTGTGAGCGTGAAGTCCTCCAATGGCTCCCTCCCAATGAATGATGGAGGCTGTTCAGTTCTTAAATGATGATAGACAACAGTTTTTCTCATGCTACACATGATCATCTCTTGTCACTTAAAATGCTTTCATTTTTACTTTCAAACAACTGACACTAACAAGGATTCACAAACAAGAGTTCAGAGGTTCTCACATATTCCCCATCCAGCTTCCTATGATGATAATATATTATATAACTAGAATGCACTATCAAAACCATGAAGGTCACTTTGGTATGATGGTATTAACTCCAGGTCTTATTTTGAAGCTACCAGTTTTTACATGTAATATCTTTAGTATATATGTGGAATGATATGAACTCTTATCACAAGAGTATAAGGAAATCTAAAAATTATCTTTCTCTTTAGCAGGGATGGTCTCAACTCTGATTGCACATTAGAACCTCATAGGTGAACATCAAAACAGTGGTCATGTGACTATGCTTCAGTCCAGCACTTTTCAGGTTTTAGTGTATGCACAAATCAATGTGTATTGGAGCTTGTTAAAATGCCCACTCTGATTTAATAGTGGAAGTTGGGCCCAAAAGTTGTCATTACTAATAAGATCCCACAGATGGATATACCGTCAGTCTGTGGATCCCATTTGGGGTAGGTCACCATAGTTTTAGGCCACTGAGATGAAAGTAAGTGGGTATGAGGTCTTACACAATATATTTGAATTTTTCTGATGATTCTGATGTACATCCACATTTAGCAGCTAGTTAGACATGTGATAAAATCGGAAGGTCACCATTCAATCTTCTATTTACATCATTCTGGGTCACTGCAGTCTCTTCTGATAAGCTATTCAACTACAAAATAATTTGTGATGAAATCCTTCTCTATTGTGTATGTTGCATTCTCCTGAAAACTAAACATATCTTGTGTGAACTTTCTTAAGTTCCCCTGCTTCCACTTCAATTTCTTTATATGTAAAAGCCCACTTTGAAACAAAATAAGGAGAGACTGTACTACTGTTTTTATGCACAAACTCTATGAAAGAGATTGCTTCTGCTTTACTATTTAGTCTCATCTCAGTTCATTGTCATTTGGTTGCTAAGCCCACAAATACTAGAACGTTCTTTCTTTAACATTTGAAAAGATTCACTCCAGCTCCTGTTCCTTTCTATCTTAAAAAGAGAAAAACAAAAACAAAACAAAACTCAAACCATCAAACTACCTTCAATTTGCTGCTATTAAATGCATAATGATAGCTACATTTGCACCGATAATTTTCATTTGTGAAAATCAAAGCCATGACCTTCCCTCTCTATAAGGACAATTTTGTTCACCAGTTTATACCATTCCCTGCTTTCTTTACTTTTTAGTGTAATTTAGTCTCTTTTCTAGTAAATTCTCAAACTCTATAAATTCCTTCTTGTGAACTTTGAATTTGGCTGATGTCTTTCCCATGTAGAAAAAGTCTTCAGTGACCCCATGTGCTTTCGTACTTCTGCCATGTCTCCCATTTATAGATAGCTTTTTATATTTCTTGTCTTAAAGTAACAGTTGGAAAAGTAACTCATGTTGGACATGCTAGCACATGTTTATAATACCAGCACTAGGGAAGTTGAGGTAGGAGGATTGCCAGTTTGAAGCCAGTCTGGACTACAAACCAAGTGAGATCTTGTTTACTGTTAATACTTGCTAACTTCGCCTCTGCCTTTCCCACTCCCTTATAGAGCCACTTCAAGGTAGACTCTATACATGCACTGATCCAAAACTCAACAATGACTTGTAAGGACACAATTCTTAGTTAATGTTCAGTCTTCTTTTTCTTAACCTCTTGGCAGATATCCATAGTTGAATATTATTAATGCAAAGTGAAAAGAGGACTTCAAGCATCTGAAATGGTTTAGCATATAGAGATTTATATGGTGTTTCAGTAGGTTCTGTCAATGTCTTGGCTTGATTTATTCATTGTGTGCACCCTACTATGCCCTTGGCTAACAAATGTAATCAGCAGACTTGTCTGCGATGTCACTGAAACCATCCCTCACTTCTATAATGAATTCTGACTCAACACTTTCCTCTCTCCTCTCTTCTTATCTATCCACCTAGTTTTTATTTTATTTTTATATTATTTTGGCTTGTTTCCCTCTAAGTAAATTTTCTACAATTTTTAATTTACAAATTTGGTTTTACTTAAATCACTGTTTGTACAACCTCTGATCTTATTATTACCCACTAAATTCTTCATGATAATGAATTTGATTTCCTCATTTTGACTTCCCACTTTCAGGCTGAGCAACCTCCAGTTCACATCAGTACCTGTCTGCCAAATCTGGACCAAAATTTCTATCAGTCTTCTGAAGATTTGTAGAGACAGGCTATGGCAATATTTTAAATGGAACATGCCAACACTTGGATATTTCCCACCAAATTGGTTATGGCAACTGTTCAGTTGCTATTAGTAGCACAACCCTATTTCCCACTTTCAATTCATCCAAGCAGGATACTTGTAAACCTAAGTCATCCCTTTCTCTTGATGTACTCCAAGGTCCAGTGATCTGTAAGCCTCATCAATTCTATATGACTATTATGTGCCTACTATATTTAGTATCTGTGTTGAAGTTCATTAATTCCCAGTGATGTCGATGGGGTCACAAAAACATAAGAAAATAAATTGGGTCACAAAAACATAAGAAAATAAAACAAAACAGTAAAACCAAAAATCAAAAACCAAACCAAAACAACAGAGAGCTTCCATATTAAATAATTTTTAGAAAGGTTCAACTAGGCAGATTTCAATGGCTTTGTTGTTGTTATGGTTGTAATTTTTGAAATAAGTCATGGCAAATTTAATGTACCCATTGTTATAAATCAGAACCTTTAAAGTTTAGAAATAGATGAAAAATTTAAAATTGTATTTTGAGATTATTAAAACAAATTTAGTATGGTTATAAGGTCCTTTCTACCTTAGTTTGAGTATGGTTTGATTTTCTAAATTGTTGATTTTGCTTTTTTCTTAACAGAAGAACTTTCTAGAGTCTTTAATATGGCACTGTGTTCATTATAGTGATTCCTCTCCTTATTTTCCAAAGTTACTGGGCTACAGAGCTTGATTATATTACAACACCAAAGAAAACTTTCCTAGATCACATGTTAGAAAATGCTGGTCTAATCTTATTCCTTCCTTCTACAGCTCACTTAGTCTAAGCCTCTTGGTTTATAGATTTACAATGGTTCCCAGGGTGAAAGAATGGATCTCTTCTTATTTCCAATATCTTGATTATCCCGTTTAACCTGTATCTCTACATAAAAGCTATCTTTATAAAAGTCTGATTATTGTACTTCCCACAGCTGTAGGCATATTGCCCCTTACTTTTGCCCAGGTCATTTATATCCATATTTTTTACCTGCTTAATTTATCTATCACTGACAGAACAAAATTGTTGGTTTCTATGCATAAGAGTTACATTTTCTACTTTCTGCCCCAAAATCTACCTGTTCTTGCTTTATATATTTTGCTGCCCTGCTGTTAGGTGTCTATGTGTGCAGGATATTTGTATTTTCTTGAAGAACTGATTCCTTGATCATTATATAATGCACCTCTTTATTTTTGAAAATTTTTCTAGTTCTGAAGTTAATTGTATTGGAAATTAATATATCTACTTGATCTGTTTTTAGATTAGTACGGGCATGAAAAATGTTTTTCCAGCTCTTTCTTTTTACTTTCTATGAACCTTTAAAGACAGGTATACTGTTTTTGACAACATAGAATTGGTTCTTTTTCTTCCATAATTCACTGATAGTTACTGTCTTCTCCTTGCTTGATTATATATGTATATATAATATACAGTTTATATTTATATAAATCACATTTGTGCTTATTATTGATATAGTTGTAGTAATATCTACTGTAATTTCAATTTTTCTATTACATTTCGCTTTTCTTTTTTTTTCTAGATATTTTGGTTTTACCTGAGCATTTTATCTTCTCTCTTGGTTTGTCAATTATACTTCCTTTAAAAAATAGTGTTGCTCTAAAAATTACAATGCACATTTACACCTGACCGAAGTTCACCTTTAAACACAACTACACTGGCTCATATGTCCTACACTTAAAACAGAGCACTCCCATTTCCTCTAATTGTCTTGTGACACAGTTGCCATTCATTGCACTTCTCTTTTATAATCATTCACACCTTGTTATTGCTTGAAATGAAGAATTTTAAACAATCCATAATATCAAAAAACTGAAATATTTGATTAATCTCACTCCTTAATATTTTTCTATATGTAAATCTGAGTTTCTGAACTATATTATTTTCCTTCCATGTGAATAACTTTTAACTTCTTGTAGGACAGGTCTTTAGGAAATGAATTATCTCAGGTTTTCTCTGATCAAGTCTCTATATCTTTTTCACCTTGAAGCATGATTTGCTGGGCATATAATTTTAAGTAGGTGAACAAAGAATTTTAAGTAGGCAGGCTTTTATTTTTCCCTTCAGTACTTAAAAATTTTATTCTGTTCTCCTCTTGCTTATTTCTTTTTCTGATAACTAGTGACATTATTTTTCTTTCTCTGTAAATACACTACCTCCACCTATGTCTCTTACAAGATTTCTTCTTTGTCTTTTGTTTTCTGTAGTTTGACATGTTTTGGTTAAGTGCAGTTTGAAGAAAACTTACTCTTCTTGGTGTTCTTTAAGCTATATGGAAAAGTGATTTGGTTCATGGCATTAATTTTGGAGAGGTTTTTGGTCATAGCTATTTCATATGGTTACTGTTTCATTTTGCCCTTTCTACTGGTATTCCAATTATTTGTATATTAAACCTTTTTGATACTGTTTCTGCTGTTACCTATTCTGCTTGGATCTTGGTCTTTTCATTATTTAACTCTTTATGTTTCTGCTTGTGATATTTCTACTGAGCTACATTCAAGTTCAATGATTCTTTGCTGTTATATCTACTGATGTGTTTATGTCTTCATTTCTGCTCCAGTATTTATTTTACTTCTACAATTTCTTTTTTTTTTTTTATTCATCCAGAGAGTTCTCAACTAGCATTTCTTTTTGATTCACTCAGGTAATTCTGATTTTCTGATCACGTTACCTATCTACACTTGAATTTGCCTACTTTCCCCACTAAAGTCCTTAAAATATTAATTGTAGTTAATTCTAATTTTTGTGTGTGATAATTCTAACATATGTCATATCAGTTCAGTTCTGATGTTTCCTTTCTCTCCTCAGAGGGAAAAATTTTTCCACTGCTGGACATTGTCAATTACTAGAATCTGGGATAATAGGCCTTAATAGTGAGACTTTATATTAAACTAGTTGCTAGGTGTCTTTTTACTGTTTGATTTTGTTTGGGTCCCCAACATTTTGGGTTCCTTGATTGTTTTTGTCTTTGTCTTGTTGTTGTCTTCTGTCTTCCTTATGTACATGTACCAAGACAATTTGTATCTTGTTGATATTTTAATTACAATATATTGCTATTATCCTGGAGTGTTGTTATATACTGGTAAACCATGAGAAGGAGAAATGTTTTATATTCTTCCAAGAAACTCTCAGGTTTTGAGTGGACTTGTGCCTGTGACCATAACAAGTATTTGTTCAGTGGTATAGTCTACTGTATAAATCCCTGCTTCATGTTGATTTTCACCACTCTGATAAGTAAGCTCACAGAAGACTTTGAAGGGGCTCTAGGAACCTAGGATAAAGTTTCAGATATGTGCATTCTCAATATTCGCCCTGGATAGGAGGCCTTTGCTAATGCCAAGAGTAAATGTATGTCTCAATAATCCAATTTTATAGGAAACAAAATGGATACTCCTACAGAGTTAACAGCTTGACCATGGACCCTTAAACAGTTCACAGCCTTACAATACAGAACTGTAGGGTTCTGAAGCACTGCTTATTCCATTAGACCCAATTTGAAGCTTACTGAACTCTATGTCTCTAATAGCACTAAACTTCTCTGTATTAACCTAGTCACATGACGAAAATATTCATTTTCTGAATCCCCCAGGTAATATCTAATCACTCTGGCCTGCCTACATCAAGAATCATGTCAGGTTGATGTTGCCAAAATCTCCTTATCATTCCTGATGTTTCTTAATAATGTTCCAACCAATCTCCACACTGCTTCTTGACTATAAATTATCATACTTCCTTGAATTAATAATTGATATTGATCTCTCTCCCCTACCATAAAATATGATAACTAATCTTATACCTATTTTAGTGGTTCTGACTGAGTAAGGTCTTTCTTATCATTCATTTAAACTTGCAAATGTCTTCTTTTGGTTTGCATAAAAATGACCAGTTTCATTATGATATTTTGATAATTTGTATATATGATATACAAATGAATTTTGGTCATACCATACATAACCCTTATGTTACTTCCACCTTCAAATGATGGTCCCCAGTCTAAGTTTCATGTAATTCATATATGAAGGTCAGATTTGGTATGTGAGTGAAAATGTGCAATTTTATCTTTCCTAGTCTGTTTTATTTCATCTAAGATGATTATTTCCAGTTCTATCCACTTTCCTGAAAATGACATAATTTCATTTGTATTTATTTATCTGCATTAATATTCTTTAACATATGCTATGAGTATTGTATCTTCAACATAACTACATAGCTGGGATCTTGTCTCAGAAATATATCATGCAGATATAATTATTATTATTTGTGCCTGCTGTGGCCTGATTTGCTTTAGTGGAACTTTCTTATAAAGGCAAAGATTCTGTAATCCAGCAAAGAAAGTCTCTGATAGAAAGGAAGCTTAAGTAATTATAAATCTGATGCTGTTATTACAAATCTCCTTCTCCCTCCCCCTCCCTTCTGTGTGTATATGTGTATGTGAGTGGTGTGTGGTGTGTCTGTGTTTGTGTGTGTAATTTCTTGATATATTGGTGTTTTCTTTATGCAGTTGAGAATCTTGAGTCAACTATATCACATGGAGACAGGCAGCTAGGGAAATGTATTAGTTTATGCTGCAAATCTCAAATGGTTAGATTTCGGCAGTACTTTGTACAATAGTTAAATATCATTCAGAATTCACCACTGAACAATAGTACTTGCACTCTGGTTGTATTTGTTGCCTGGTTTCTACAGGGCAAGAATACCATTAATTAGGAAATTAGAATTAACTAGGAAAGCTAACTGCTGGGATGTTTTACATCAGAGGTCTCAAAATGTATTCCCTGGTTAAAGAGGCACAGTACCACTTCAGGGAACTGGTAAAAATACAGTTCCTTAGGTTCCACTCGAGGCATACTAACTCAGAAAATCATGATGGAGCCCCAGGCTACATTTGGACAAGCTTTCTAGGCTAAAGTTGGAGAGCTACTACTTTAGAATAAGGAGGCAGTTCTCTTCTCTTCTCTCTCTCTGTCTCTCTGTCTCTCTGTCTCTCTGTCTCTCTGTCTCTCTGTCTCTCTGTCTCTCTCTGCTCTCTCTCTCTCACACACACAAACACACACACACACAACCACACACACCAAGAGAGAGAGAGAGAGAGAGAGAGAGACAGAGAGACAGAGAGAGAGAGAGAGACAGAGACAGAGAGAGACCAGAGAGAGACAGAGAGAGAAAGACAGCAAGGTGTCTCTGGGCCACAAATCCACTATTCTCTAAGTGTACTCAACATCAGCACCAGCATTAGTGGAGTTTACAAAAGTGCAGATTCCCAAGGACTTCAGAGGCACATTGAAACTTGAGGAGTACCATTAACCTGCACTTTACAGTGAAGATGGTTTTGTTTGAGGACAGTAGACAGAGAAAAAACAGGTAAGCAGAGGAAATCTTCACAGGTGAGTTTGTTTTGAGCCTAATTATTACTTTCTTTTAAAATGTTTAAAAATAAATTTTAAAATGGACTGACCTAAATGATAAAAAAAAAAAAATCCAGTCAGCAAAATTTCAACATTTCAGTTCAAAAGAATTTTCAATTTCATTTGCCTACTCTCCTGATCTGGGGATTCTAAACACTCTTTTGAAGTGCTGCAGACCTATTTTGTGGACAGGTTTCCCAGGGAAAACTATGTCATTTAAATTAAATAAGGAAGAGAGTTAGGACTAAAAAGTATGAGGGATCCCTTTTCCTGGTAGGCTTCTCAGAATTGGAAAAAAACAGCTTGAAAACACAGCCCACTGCCTCCTGAGACTGTTAATTCAATGGTATCTCCCTAGTTAGAACTGAAGGCTTCTTTTGTGTGTAAGGCTTCTACCAAACATGAAGATGGGAGTTCTGAATCCAGAGAAAATATCTTCATGAATTGGGATTTCAAGCACGTAATTCCTTCTACAGCTCTGCCTGCTTAAGAACTTTGTACAGAAGTTGCTGCTGTTTCCTCAGAAATAGGTGACCCAGGTGAAGTCATCAAAGACCAACACACTGCCAGTCTGAGTATTGAGGATGTAGATGGAGCACCACTTATTTCCTGTTGTATCAAAGATAAACTTTGCAAACGTGTATTTAGTCAACAGGCAATCATCATGGTCAAAGAGCTGGCACATATGCAGAAATAACAGTTATTTTCAAAGCAAACAGTAATAAAATCACACAACCTGCAGAGGGAAATGGTTATACAATGAATTCACATATTTATTTCATTCTAGCTTTGCCTTAAATAGGCAAAAGTGATGCCATTGCACCCAATGGGAGTTCAGTGACTTGTTAGAAGAATGGGAGCTGGAACTTGGCCTTCTTGACTCAAAATAATTTAATTTACAACAACTGAATTTAAGTCTTGTTTCACAAAATGTCATCTGCTGACTAACAGCATCAGCATTTCCTGAGAACTTGATGGAGATGCAGACCAAGCTGGACATGGTGGCTCAGATTTTTAATAGCAGCACTTGTGAGCCTAAGGTAGAACCACTACTTAGGATTTGAAGTAACCTGGGCTAATGTTAGAGCCCAGAGAGTGTCTAAAAAAAATCCCCCAGAAGAAAGAAAAGAAACAACCTACAGATTATCAGGTCCACTCTAGAAGCTATTGAATCAGAATCTATAGTTTAGACCTATAGTTAAATGATAGTTTTATGAGATATGTATAGGCTAGTTAAAAAGTCTAAGTTCGATCAAGTAAACACTACTCAGTGGATTACTTACCCTTATAAAATAAAATTACAAGAACAAAACCAAAAGTCAACAACTCAAACCTTGCAAAATTATTAAATGTCAGTGTGTTTGAGCACTAAAGTAAAGGACCTTTTTTTCGTGAGATATTCAGAAAGATTTGACAAAGCTTTGGCAGTAGTGATCGCAAGAAAACATCATGAGACAGGTAAAATGTATTTACTTCCAAAGCTGAAAAACTAGCCAGGCAGTGGTGGCTCACGCCTTTCATCCCAGCACTTGGGAGGCAGAGGCAGGCAGATTTCTGAGTTCGCAGGCCAGCCTGGTCTACAGAGTGAGTTCCAGGACAGCCAAGGCTACACAGAGAAACCTGTCTCAAAAAAAAAAAACAAACAAAACCACCAAAGCTGAAAAATTGAAAGTCCTACAGATTCTATTAAATTCACAAAAATATGATAATTTTGTACTGGTTCATTTCTTTCACGTTCATCTGTGTGACTAATAATCTCAGTTATAATGATTCTTTCTTACAAGGAATAGGAATAAGTAACATATGATCGTAGATCTCTGTAACAGTGATGTTTATAATTAGGAAAATCTTCCAGATTTAAAAAAAATGTACTTCATTTTGCATTTGAGTATGGGCATGGTCAATGTTTTGAGACTTACTCCAAGCAAAAAGAGGACATGAATAGAGTGAAGAGTTGACTTCCAGGATACTTGCTGAGAACTGCAGAGCATTCTACCTTCTCCATAGAAATGAACTCTTCACTGTGGAAGTTTATACCTTCCTGAACTGTACACAAACTAGGATGGGTTTGAGCAATTGGTCAGGTGTTTGATTTTCTAAGGATTGCTCCTTGTGGATGTTTATCAAGGAACTTTATCAAAGATGAAAAACAGACACCTAAAGAAATCATGTGAAAAATTTTATTTGACCTAAATAAATTAAGAGGGAAGAAGAGTGCATTTTCCATCCTCTGAGTCAACAACTGCCAACAATTTAATTATTAAGTATCTGTTTCACATTACACATTTTGCTAGGATCATAGGGGATATTTGTCAGCATCCGGCTTTGTTCCTATTATAAAGAAAGTATCAGGAAAAGAACGAAAATTAACTAATGCTCTTTACTTATCATTGACGAAATGTCGATGCTGGTCCAAGTCATTCCTATTTAAGGACAAGAAGGAGCCATGAATCTGTGAAAGCCCATAAGAAGAAGTCATGAGAACTGGATCTCTAAGGAAAAGGGATATTTCTAGGGAGAACAATAGTAAATGTATTAAGATGCTGGATATGACATGGAGACCTGCAGAGTTTTGAGTTCATAATGAGTGGCTAGACATGAGCCATTTAGATGTGGAGGTTCACCAACTAAGACCACATTATCTGGTTTTCTTTAAGCCCTGTTTGGAAAAATCTATTCAGAATCTGGTGGTTCTTGGAAAAACTGAAAAATAAATGAATAGCTGTATCATGATTTTAAGTTTCACGAGGATGAGGTCATAGTTATCTTGTTGAGGGAAAGGATGAATATTATCTAGAAACTGGACCCGAAATCTGTAACTACATAACCCTGGTTAGGTCTAAAACCTCAGAATAGACGCTCTTAGGGCCCCACCCATATTCATGTTACATGTGTCTCCACAAGCCCAGAGGTACTTAGTATAAATCACCTGTGTTGCTCTATTGAAGCTTTAAAGTATCTAATAATGGGGACAAATCACACATATAGAAATGTCTATAATTTATTATTCCTATATGCATGTATATCAGCTGGAACTGGAGGATAAATATTCAGCTTCTCAAACACTTGTTTTCCAGTGTCTCCATGAGTTTGCCAGTGAGAATTTGATCTGGGTGCCCACAGTGGACACATGTTTGACAATGTCCTGCTACTCCCTATATTTTGCTCTTATTTCCCTATTAGCGTTTTCTACTTTCACTTCCCAAGACAAATAGCTTCAAAGTAAGGTAATCATCATCTTGACTGTTCTAGAGTCCATGATTTCAACCTGAAGTGGAAGATCAAACACTTAGAATTTTGTTTTGTTTCATTTCGTTTTTGTTTTGAGACAGGTTCTCTTTACATAGGCCTGGCTGTCCTGGAACTCACTCTGTAGTCCAAGCTGGCCTTGAACTCACAGAGATGCACTTTCCTCTCCCTTAAAGTGTTGGCATTAAAGTTTTGTGTCACCATGCCCAGATAAACAATTAGATCTTTAAAAATACCAGAAACAACCTTCTCTGGAGGATTTCTTAGAGAACACTTACATACAAATTAGTTTCTCTAGTCCCTCATTGCCCCCTTTTGTTCAAAATATGAATTGTGAATTTAAAAGTACATTATATTTAGAGCAACCAACATGAAATACCAACTGGTGTTGATTTCCATTTTCCCCACTTTTTAAAGGTTAGAGATTACTCACCTCTCCTGCTGGTCATTAAATCAGTCTGGCAGGATACCTCGTAGTTCTGTGGCTTTCTGGGTATGTGGCAGAGACACAGGCTGTGCTGCAGACAGACCTGTTTGTTGTGATACCTTACCAAGCAGATCATATCAATGGTCTGCTTTAAGCCTATCTCAGGTATCAGTCAGGGCTCATACTGAGCCCCCAAATCAGGCACCAGATGGCACATCCCACCAAGTCAAAGTTATTAGCTCAGACTTCCCAAGCTTCTGTTCCAAGGGATGCTGCAACCTCAAGAAGAGAAGATTGCTTCTTTTGACTCCCTTCTTATTTATCATAAAGGCTTGCCAGCTAAACGCTTAATAGTTCTGTGAAGTTTCTAAGTCTGTCTGGTGAATCCTTAAAGATTCAGATTGGGGCTTATTACAAATATATTTATCTTTCCTTACGGAATGTAATAAGACCTAGGATTCATTAAAAATTAGGTTTATCTTAAGGACTTAGGTTCAAATACAAATTTAAGTTCATATAATAACTGAAGTTTGTTCAAAATTATTACCTGCATGAAGAAAGTAAATGATTGTTCTTATAATCTCATGATTTATAGAGACAGAGTATCATGTACACTGACTGGACTGATCTCCAACTAACTCATTGTGAGGCTGAGAATGAACTTGATTTCCTGAACCTCTAGCCTCCACCTCAAAAGTATTAGAAATAAAGGCATGCACTTCCATGTTTTATTATGATCCTCAAATTAAATGAGAAAAGTTGGGTGGGTACATGAGATACTAACTATTCAAATGCAGTTTACTAAAAAACCAGTCAACGCAGAAAGATTTTACTGAAATTATTTCAGTGTACCTCCATGAAATGAGAATTAAGTGTCTTCAGTCTCTTAATTTTCCCTAGTACACTTTGACACATAGAAGGCAATTTACTGACTTGGCAAATGCAAAAATGCTACTCTTTCAGGCTTGGGATCAATCTTTTCTTAGAGTATGTGCCATCTGGATAACTCACAAAAGCAACTGCACTGCCAGGGTATCATAGCACCTGTCACCAAACAAGGCACCCAGAGATGTTAAGAGCAGATCCCTGCAACAGACTCTGTTGAGATGACCTTTACAGTGCTTTCCAAACTCAAGGTCTTTGATTCTGTGTTCCTTGGATGAAGCTCTGCTTTTGTAGTTTTTTTTTGCAGAAACAGCTGGAATAGGCAGCAAAGCGCTGCCTGCTTCTTCTTGACAGATTAACACTCACAGTGGGGTCTTATACACAGTCAGAAAAATCCTGTTCTAAGTGGGCAAGTGCTATAGATTGAAGCTTCAGGCACACCGATAATGGGCACTTTACTATCTGCCACGTCTCAAAGGCTAGTATCAAGTCAGCAGTTTTGTCATTCAAGATGTTAGACTACATTCAGTTTTTCAGGTTCCTCTTCAGCAGGTATGATTAGACTATAATGGATAAAGTTATGGGAGAGGGCAGGATAACTACATCTTTGTAAGATTAGACTGAAAAATCTGGTGGTGTGCCCAATTGCCCAAGCCAGCACCATCTCAGATCAGAACATTTGCCTTCAAAGTTCAATAAGACTTTTGGGTATGAACTTCTCTTTGACATTTTTCCCCCATTAATCAGTATAGCTGAAAAAAAAAACCCAATAAATACAAAAACACAAAGAAGAGGGTTTCACTAACTTGACATGATTGCCATTTAGAGCCAGAAAATACCTTGTTTGGAGGCCTATTACATGATGCATTATAGAATGCTCAACAGTGTCTCTGTCCTCTACTCACTAGATATCATTAACACAATGTCTTCACCATCATTATGAAAAAATAGAAGAAGAAGAAGAAGAAGAAGAAGAAGAAGAAGAAGAAGAAAGAGAAGAAGAAGAGCAGCAGCAGCAGCAGCAGCAGCAGCAGCAGCAGTAGCAGCACACAACAACGAAGAGTCTGACATCACTAGATTTTGCTATTCCCTGGGTGGGGCACAGTCATTTTCAATTAAGAATTACTGCTTTATGCGTTATTTTAATAGCACTGAAATCCTGAAATGACCATGGTACTAGACTTTTAGAATACTGTGTAGGAACTTTATATGTACAGTAACAGTAAAATAAAAATATTTTAGGCATAATGGACCCCACAGAGTTCCTGGCAGATGTTTTTCCTTTTGTTTAGTTTAAAACATTTTTTAAATATAAAAACTATTTGGCTAAAAAATATATTATAATTTCTTATGGCAGTTTCCATAAGCTGGAATTATCATCCAGTGGGCAGAGTCTTTATTACCCTAAGTTAGCAGTTGTTTAGCCCTTCTTGAAATGTCTGAATCAAATAATTCTAAATTAAACCTTATTAATCTTGTTCACAATTTATTTCTATCAAAAGTACTTAGACATGAATAACTTATATAAAATGAAAAAGCAATATTTGAACCAAGTGAGATTCCCTAGTAAATGAAACAAACAAACAAAACAAAAAACAAAACAAAAAGCCAACGAACAAAAACACATCTTTAGTGAGAATATGTCCTTTTTCTGGTATGGAACTAAATATTCTGTGGGGGCTTCTTTGAAGCTGTGGATATACTACATAATACAAAGGAACTTGCCATAATCAATTTGAAAGCCAAAACACATTTTGATTTGACTCCAGAGGTTATCAAGGAAGGAAACGTGCTGTTGGCTTGAGAACTGTCTGTAAAGTCATAAAAATTAAAAAGTCATTTAGAAGATACATTTCAAGTAGCTTTTACGGGTTTTTTCTTTACCTATTGCATGAATGCTTTAGTAAGTGAGAAAATGTCTATTCAAGTATTTATTGAATATCAAGTATCTGCCAGGCACTGTAGGTAACCTAGGCTATACCTGGACCCTTCCAGAGAACAAGAACTTCACCAGAAAAAACAGCCATCTTCATTTACCCAGTAAATTTCAGTTTAGAATTTTGTCTTCAATTTTTAATATATTGGTAACTAAAAATAATATTTTGATTTGGGCATTTGGAATATATATATATATATATATATATATATATATATATATGGATAAGTTAATACATATATGTGTGTAAATATATATATATATATATATATATATATATATATATATATATATTCATTCATTCATTGACACCAGAGAAAATTGGCCAAGAAAATAATCTTATCATCCAATTAAACCAACATCCTAAGAGGGCATATAATAAGACTTTGGTCAAATATACTTCATTTTGATAATTTTAAAAGGTACATTTAAAATCATTCAAGTAGTTTCTAATATGAAAGACAGTTGAAGGGAAAGCAATATTGTGAAAAATCACACTAGGATATGAATCCAAATTTGTGTTCCAGTTCTATCTTTGTATTTCTCCATGGATAAGTCAGTTAACTTCTAACGAGTATCATGTCCACTTATAACATTACTGCTTTTCAATATATTTAAACATAGGATATGCATGTAACTTGTAAGTGGCCCAAAGATAATCAGAATACCCTGGGGTCGCAGCTATGCCAATTCTTCTCTCTACATGGATGATTGCAGGATAAATCCAGTATTTTCTTGGCCATAACCTGGATTAATTGACAATGGGAATTTCTTAAATGTCTTCTTATATAATTATGAAAATATTTATCAGCATAGGCCCTTCTTTGAAAGTTGCTGAGATGAATATCATTGTTTTTATGTTGACAATATAAGGAGCTAAATTTAATTTTGTAGTGAAATAAACTTTTGAAGATCAGTATTTATTTAAAGGAGTTCAAAACTTTGAGGCCTTCTCAGCATCATTAGAGTCCATCCACTTCTGCCTAAAATTATAACCTTGCCTTGCAGCCTTCAGAGGAAACTATTGCTGGAGAATGTCATCTCCCACACAGTATGGGGTCAAATTATTTACTACAGGGCCAGAGTAAAATAATCACATCACTTTCATAAATTTGAGAAAGCACCTTTGAACAAGGATCAATGACATTTTTAAGCAGACTTTTCCCTGTTATTCTTTTAACTACATTTTAAAAAGTCAACCTTTTGGCATAACAGCCATTAGTCTGTATTTTTTTCTTTGTTGTTAGCAAGTAGCTGTCTTAATATATGAAGAACAGTATCCATCACTGAATAGTTTTATGCAAAGGAAAACATTGCACTTGAAGTGCCTTATGCAGTCCTACAAGTTGCTTCCTCCAGTTTGGTAGCACCCAGAGAACTCAAGCCCTGCTCAAGCCTTGCCCACTCATTTAATGTCAAATGAGATGCTATAAAATACCCAGGGACTGTTAGGTGTATTGTACAATGTTATATATCTGTGGTGTTGTCCTTGATGCTAATAAAGTATCGAGATCACACTAGTAGTGGCAGCAACACTTTCATTCCCAATATCTTTTGCAAAGGATAAGTCACCATGTCTCTAAATGGAAAAAAAAGGGGGGGGGATGCTCACTCTCACACTTTACATTGCCATGACTACTGAAGAACCATTATTTTTCTATACCCCTTCTCCTTACCTAACAAAAACTAGGGGGTGAGTTGAGTGTATGCAGAATAAAATGGATATCCAATTTAAAGATCAAAGGCATTCTCTATGTTTCATAAGTATGCGTTGTTATAAACTATAGGCACTGACTGACTAGAGAGCTGACATCTGGAAATGAGTTTCTGACCACTATTTGACTTTGCTTTGTTTTTACCCAGATACCTAAACCATGAAAAATCATCCCATCTTTTCTGAAACAGTCCAGTGACTTCAAGACTGTCCTTTGACATGTAGTCAAAGCCAGCTTCTTTCTCTCCAGTCCCAATCTTTTTAAAATATGCCCCCTTTTTTTTGTCTTGAACTGATTAAAGCAAACAGAAAGAGCATAATTGCAAAAATATCTGATTTCCCTGGTGATGTCTCATTAACCTTGACAGTGAATGTAACTAGTGACTGTCTGTCACAGTGGCATGATGGTTTGTTAGTGAGGGAGAAAAAAAAAGCCAAAGGAAACATCTCAAAGGGAAAAAAAATCCAAGGAGAAACAACTTAGTAGATCATCTACAAAAACATGAAGCATTTCCAAATGCCCAGACTTTCTCCATTATACTTTCCTTAAGCCTGTGACAGTTCAACTGCACACATTCTTGATAAAGCATTCCTAACAGTATTTATCTATATCTCAATAGATACACTGAAGCACTGGGGAGAAAATCCACTTTGATGTTGAAAAACAACCTGGGGGGGGGTTATCTCAAGACTAATGTTGATAAGGTTCTGCAATAAGTGAATATGTCTAATGATTTGAGTGCCGTTAAAAAAAATACCACAAGCCACTCAATGTGAGAATGTTCTAATTCCAGTCAGTCCCCATCCAGATTCCCTCTTACTAATTGCTAGTGGATAGCATGTCAACAAACAGAGAGGGAGACAATAGAGGAAAATGAGCTTCTATCTAGGGACACAGGGTTACCTGGAGAGGAAGAGACAGAGTAAAGAGTTCCCCAGGTTCACTAGTAGACTCCCTTTGGGAAATGAAGGAATCTAACCTTCCACAGATCCAGAGACCCCACAGGAAATCAGCACTTTCCATTTCAGCATCTCAGCTGGGACTGGGTCCTGCCCCGCCCCCCCCTCTCAGCAGAAGCTGAAGTAAACAAACCCCATAGTCTCCACCTAGATTCAGACGGAATCGCTTTTAATTTATTTTCCTTTTTATCTCCTATGATCTCTCCACTTTTTCATTTCTAGTCCTCACTCCTCGGCTTTCCTTAGGAACTTCTTGGAAGTTATCACTGTTAACCTCTCACGTTTCACAGCAAATTTCGGGCTGATGGCGCAAGCGGTTTCTGTTCTGTGTTCCTGTGATCTTCTCAGGGTCACATCCTGGCTCTTAATCTCCGGGCTTTGGATCTGCCCCTCACCCACGCGTTCGAATAAACCCCAATAAAAGTCTATCAACCTGTTCTGCCTTTCCCCAAAGAAGTTGGGTTTACGTGGACTGAAAGTACTGTGAAAGATGAAATAACTGTGACTTACAAGCACCGTTTCCTACTCTCAAATACAGACATGGCTACCTTGCTCCGGGAAGAGTGGGCTGGTGGCTGCCCCGGTCCTCACCAGGAACTGCACTTTGCTTGGAGGTGGGTGGTGTTATTTTCCTCACTATGCCAACTCAACACTCCTCTGTCCCTTACCTACTACCCACAGCAACCTATCCAAAAACAGTTCGGGTGCAGGAACTAGAGGAAAAGAGAAAAAAAACAAAAACAAAAACAAAAAAAAAAAAAAAAAAAGGGAACAGAGAATGGTGTCTTTGAACCTCACCTCCCTCCTCCTGAATAGTATTTTATTCTCAAGTAGCGGACTTTCTTGAATGTATTCTCTTGTTCCGCTTCTTTTTGGCCCAGTTAACCCAAAGCCTCCCTGCCCCCAAGCCCACTGCGACCAAAACAAGCGCACTAAAGCACCGTGGCCGCCGCCGCCCCAACTGTTGCAGCAGCTGCGGGGTTACGGCAGAGGCGGGGAGGGTAGGGCCCAGCCAGGACCTGGACCCGAACGGTTTCCTGCCTCGGAGCCTTTGAGACTTCAGGCTGCTGCCTAGGGGCGCGCAGTGCAGAGGAGCCCCCGTGGGAGCCACTGTCTGGGACAGCAGAGGTGGCTTTCTGAGCCGGGACCCCGCGCGGAACCAGCCCAGCCAAAGCAGCCGCGCCGCCAGGGGCTGCCAGAACCCGCCCTGGTCTCACCTTTAAGATCAGGTCCGTGTGATGCTGGTCTAGCATGTTGGCTTTCTGGTAGGAGGTGACAATGACCCGGCCGTAGCGCCCAGGGGTCTGCAGGTCCGAGTAAAGCCGGTGCTTGGAGCGGTTGACCGGGAAGAGGCTGTTGACTAGGTTGCGCTCGATCTTAGCTAGGCTGTGCTGGGGCGCCAGCAGGTGCTCCACGCTCTCTTCGACCTGGTAGCGGCTGAAGCTGGCGCCGAGCAGGATGGAGATGAGCACCGGCGCCGAAGCGAAGAAGACCGGGTGACTGGCAATGAAGTGGCAAGCCTGGAGAAAACACGTCCTCAAGCCCCTGTGCAGAACCTGCCGCAGCATCCTAGAGCAGAGCGGGCGCGGGAGGAGGGCGAGGCGCACGCTCGGCGCGGGCTCGGGCGACGGCGGCGGCGGCGGCGGCGGTGGTGGTGGTGGCGCCCGCAGCGGCGGCGACGGCGGCGGCGGCGGCGGAGGCAAGACCCTGAGCTCTCCTGGAGCCGCGGCACCACCATCGGGGAGTCCCGCGCCGCGCCTCGGGAGGGACCCCTCCGGCTGGAGACACGCCCTCCTGCCCGCTGCCGCGCCTGCCCGGAGAGCCCCCCAGCTTGGCGGCCTCCGCGCCGCCCCCACCCGCCCTAACCCGGGGCGACCTCCCCACCCCACGCCGCCTCCGGGCCTGGGGGGCGACACGCAACACTGCCGCGTTCCTGTTCAGCGCGGGCGGGGCTGGGAGCGGCCCCCGCGCGCGTCATGACCCCCACTCACCGGATCCCCGAAGCCAACGACGGGATGGTGCGGGGAGCGGCAGTGGTGGTGGCGCTAGCGCCAGGAGACTCTGCGCGCCAGCCTGGAACACGAGGACAGAGAATTCCAGGCTACACCAGTTCCCCCCTCTCAGCGTACTCCCCTCTCTCAGCTCTGCGGGCCAAGCGGGATCTCCCCCTTTTACCCTTACCCTGGCCTCCTCAGGGGAGGCTCAGAGATAAATAAAGAGGTGGCTCGGATTTTTCAAACAAAATAAAGTATAAGAGTTCTCCCGTTAGGGGGTAGGGTGGGGGTGTCCGGCAAACCCGCTTTGAGCCAAGTCTCTTCAGACGCGGAAAGAAGCAGGCTGAAGACTGCGTGCGCCCCAGCTCTTGCCAGGCTCAGGTGGTGGCGCGCACTGGCTGTTGCCGAGAGGGGGTGGGGGAACCAAGACGCTCGAGCGTGAAAATCACGCCTCCTCCCAAGTAAGAGCCATTTAAGATCTCCCCAACACTGCAGCTCAAGGGGCACCACAGGGGACCTGTGTGCATCTGGAGCCCGTCCACCACAAATGTGTCCTAGGACAATCTCCTGAGTCCCGATTTTAGGGTCGCTCCAGAGTGGATTGAACTGGGCAGTTGTGCAATCCTTCCACCACTCTCGACACCCTGTTCCCCAATAATAAAAGTGCTGCTAATGACACTCGGTCAGTCCATGAAACTGTCTGTCTCCGGGCTCCTCTTTCTCCACCCTTGCCTTTTTTCCTCCTCCTTCTCCTCCTCCTCTCTCTGTCGTCATTGGCAGGTCTGGGGGATCTGGTGCGGCGGAGCTGGTGCGGGCACCCCTGAGGGTGTAGACTGGGAAAGGCTGGTCGGGGAGTCAGTACTTAACCCCGGTCTCTCAGTCCATCTGCTCCTCCTCCACGCGCGACAGTGTGCGAGTAGGGGGACCCTTATATCAGAATAAGAGATGTACTGGTCTCTGAGTATGTCGAGCCGCAGGGGGCGCGGGGGGAGCCAGAGGGGCTCTGAAGGCTTGGCAAAGTTGGGCTTGTGCGTGTGTGCGCCAGCCATAGCTAGCAGGCAGCCACTGTGGTTCCCCTCGCACTTCCCCTCGGGAGATTTCCCGAGAAGGCGGACGCTGGCTTCGGCCTGGGACAGACCTGCAGCGGCGGCGGGAACGGCCACGCACAGGTACAATTTAGCGCGTTTCCTTGCGCGCTCCGAGCCCTGGGTCCGTTCTTTGGAATGCAGACAGAGTAGGATCCACGGAGTCTGGGTCACTGACGCTCCCTGTCCCGCCAGGTTGGGGGTGGGAACCAGAGCACAAAGAAGGGTCCCTCAGATTCACAGCTCCAAACAGCTTAAGTGAGCCCACTCCACACCTCTAAGCTCGACCTCTAAGTACCAAGGGTCAAATGGGAAGTGGCTGTGGCAAGAGGAGCCACCCCTTGAGTGTGCCACACAATTGAGCATGGACATGCATATTAATCAAAGCTGAAAGAAGAGGGAATGGTGGTGGTGGGGGGAGGAGGAGGAGGAGGAGGAGGAGGAGGAGGAGGAGGAGGAGGAGGAGGAAGGAAGGAGATACGGAGAGATTCAGACTGAGCCAGAGACAGAGAGAACCAGAGAGCCAGAGACAGACGCATAAGAGAGCCTCAGCAGAGTGGGAAAAAGCGGCTGAAAGAGGCATTTTCCTAAAATCCCGTCCTCCTAGACTCCAACACCCTCTACTTCTCAAACTGAACTTGAGAACTTGCGCGTTGGAGATAAAAAGTCGTGGACCTCGAAATCTTTTTTTTTTTTTTTTCCTTGTTCCTTTCCCTATGTCACATCTTTGTTCCTTCAGCAGTGCCTACAACTGCTGATCTGTTCACACCTGGGGACACACTTGTCCAGTTAAGCCCGAGATTGCTTCTAGGTCCTTCCACCTGTCTCTTGCTGATTTTCTTTCTGCCTGTCCCCGCTTTTCGCCACCCAGCTCTCTTTCCCAAGGCTCCTCGGGACATCCAAGCCCAAAGCTTCCAGCCTACATCCGCCTTTCACTCTATATTGCCCTTCTTAGGAAGGATTTACGGAGCGGGCTAGAAATTCCCCTGCCACATTCCATTTGTGCCCTTCCCCCTCCCCCCCCCCCCCCCCCCGCATCTTAATTTCAGCTCCCTGAGATGCTGCTGCTCTGCAGCGCTTTGCTGATTCACGATGATCGCGGAGGGAAAAGCCTCATTGACTTGTTGCCCCTACAAGCGCTGAGGGAGCACAAGTTGCTGCAAGGGTATGGGTGTTGGGACCCCTCCCCCGCGCCCCCTCACACTGCTGAGGTGCTAAAAGGCAGGGTGGCTGCCCTGAGTAGCTCTTAGTCCTGCGAAAAAGAGAGAAGGGTTGCACTAGGTGGGGGTGGCAGCAGGAATATTAGGAACCCAGCTCATTTCCACTAAGCTAATCCCAGTTGGTGGGTGGGCACCTGTCAAGAGACCTAACATCTGTCTCTGTTTCATATACCCTGATGCCATATACCGCTGGAACAAAAATAAGAGAACAGAAATCACACAGGTCTACTTGGGAAGCTTTAACATTTGGGAGATGCCCTTCTCATATTGAAATCTTTGTCTTTCCAAATAGTTCCCTCACAATCTTGCTTAGCTTTTCATCCCATTGATCTTTGTTTTTTGTTTGTTTGTTTGTTTTAATGTCAAGCCTTTATGCAGACTAAAGAATCGGGTGCTCTTTCTGCAGTGTCTAGGCTGAATATTAGAGCAGGAGACACTGCATTGCCCAGCTGTCCTGGGTGGGATACATCAGTTTCTTTGAGACCAAGGCATTGCCTTCTCATTCTTCCAATCT